>CM070007.1:37620793-37923293 GCA_036247105.1 Cirrhinus mrigala | reverse complement strand
AGTTGAAGATCCATATGAAATGTTGAAATGGTTGCATAATGTCTGGTCTTTCACATGCTATTATTAACAGTTCTTCACAGTATGCAGTTAGCAGTATGCTATTATTCCATTTCCAACATGTATGCTATTATTCCATTTCCAACATGTATGCTATTATTCCATTTCCAACATAGCGCCCGTCTCATCTGACAGCAGAAGCATCTCCTTCATTGCAACTGGGTCACCATTATGGTTTATGGCAACTCCAGATGGTTCTTTTTGATTAATGGTTTCTTTTGTGCCACCCTCCAATACAAGCTGTTACGTGTTGCAGGGCTCTATATGTGCGTGACTGGAGCATATTCCCTCCATTCTCACTTGCTGAACTCTGTAGCCCCTTCAAAGCAACTCTCCGCGGCTCCTCTCACAAGTCTCCTCCTCGTTCGTGCCAAGGGTTTGGAGACATGACCTTTTCTAGGCAGTGTCTGGGTGGTTTGATATAGCATCCTCTTCCTGATAACACCGCCAGCACTGACCATCGAGACGTCGGAAGACTCGGATGCCTTTTATTTGGGTAATTTATTGATATTTATTCATTTAGCAGACACTTTTATCAAGGTATACATGTTTTATCGGTATGTGTGACCTTGGACGCTCTAACAGTTGAGCTACAGGTACAGCGACACAATTTATGTATTCATTTCACTGTATCCCGAACGTCTTGTGACTGCTCTTTAGTCTTCATTTGCACAGCTGTCCTTCAGTTTCACAACATGAATAATGATCCCTTAACTGTCATGTTTTTACACAGAAAATCTGGGAGTTATTTTAATGGTTCACAGGTAGAGGACAGTCACAGTCAGGCAACTATGCACATAAACTCTCACAAGGACAGAACTAAAATTCTCATTAAAATACACAGGCTATATACTTATTTAAGATATATATATATATATATATATATATATATATATATATATATATATATATATATATTAGGGCTGTCAAATGATTAATCGTGATAAATCGCATACAAAATAAAAGTTTGAGTTTGCCTAATATATGTGTGTGTACTGTTTGTAATTATTATGTATATATAAATACACAAATTAATGCACATATTTAAGAGAAATATATTATTTATGTACAGAATATTTTTATTTATATATAATATAAATTATATAAAAATTATAATAAATACATCTACTTGTAAATATTTCTCAAATATATACATGAATGTGTTTGTATTTACATATACATAATAATTACAGACAGTACACACATATATATATATATATATAAGGCAAACGCAAACTTTTATTTTGTATGCGATTAATCGCGATTAATCTTTTGAAAACATATATATATTAGGGCTGTATTTTTGCTAATTTTTTTGCTATATATATATATGAAGAGTTCATTTGGAAATACACTCCGTTTTTAACAACTTTCAAAAATCATGTTTTTTCATTGTGCATTTCAATCCCAGTCAACCTGCTGTTGAGTTATTTTGATATAAAGTAAAATACAGCTAACTAACACAATACAAACACGATAGCATAATTTAAAAAAAAAAAAAAAATGGTTTTGCATCAGTTTTTTTTTTGTTTTTTTTTTTTTCTTTTTGGCTAATATATTGCCATATATATATATATATATATATATATATATATATATATATATATATATATATATATATATATATATATATATATAATATATATATATAATATATATATGAAAATTACTCTGAAATTCTTAAGCAGCAAATCAGCATATTAGAATGATTTCTGAAGGATCATGTGACACTAAACACTGGAGTAATTATGCTGAAAATTCAGCTTTGATCACAGGAATAAATTACATTCTTACATTTATATTAAACGGAAAGCTGTTGAAATTGCAGTAATATTTCAAAATATTACTGTTTTCTGTTTGTTTGTTTGTTTGTTTGTTTGTTTGTTTTACTATATTTTTTCTAAATAATAATAATAATAATAATAATAATACATACATACATACATACATACATACATACATACATACATACATACATACATACATACATACATACAATACAATACAGGAGAGTTCATTTGCAAATACAGATAACTCCGTTTTTAACAATTTTTAAAAATCATGTTTTTTCACTGAGCATTCTAGACTGCAGTTGGGTTATTTTGATATAAAGTAAAAATAACTAAAAAAAAATACAGCTAACTAACACAACAAAAATAAAAAGAAAGGTTTTTGGTAAAAAAAAAAAAAAAAAAAAAAAACAAAGATTAGAATAGATGTTTTTGCAAATAAACTTTTCATGTATAATTACTATTTTTTTTTGTTTGTTTTGTTTTGTTTTGTTTTTACTGTATTTTTGCTAATAAAAAAGAAGAAGAAGAGAATAAATACATACAGTACAATACAATACAATACAACATAATACAATACAATTCTTGTAAACCCCAAAACTTTAGAACAGCAGAGCTGCAATTTATGTGTTATATTGCATGCAACATGTAATATTGCATATTATGTATGTTACTATTATTGAGATTTATGTAGTGCTTGCTTGCTGGCAATGAGTATTATTAATAACACTGTTTACATTATGTTGTTTGTTACTGTATGAACCCTGGTGTGGCTTCATAGTGTGACATTAATAAAGCCAACTATGAAAAATGACTACTGTCAGATGTTATATGTATGTAAAGTATGTATGTAAACAATAATACATGCATTTATACATAATGTATGAACTTCGCAACATATATATGCAATTTTAACACTGAATATGCCATTCATATCCCATTTTCTTCTCTACAGCATGATATTTTCTATTGTAAGTTATGCTTATGTTGGTACTATGATATACACAGATATTTAGGGAGATTATTTTAGGCTGTTGCATTTTGTTATGTTGATGTTTGCTGTCTGTTTTGACTTGCCATCCGGAGATTCAATATGGCAAGATTTTACAAGCAATGTGATACAACAATTTGAACAAACCGGCATCATCTTGTCACCCTGATGAGCTCCCCGGAGACCAGCGTCACTCTTTGATCCCTTTTTTTCTGAGTCCAAACGGATGCTGAGAGTAGATGCCGGTGTCCTGAAATAGTCTGAGCTCAAAGTTTCCCATATCATCCAGCCTTTCAACCCTTAGCTGCTTTCATGCGAGAGGGGAGCTGGAGGGGGGCGACTTTGGCAGATCTTTCATTTATTTTAGGTTACTATGTGTAACTCAAAAGGAACATTTGCAAAACACAAGGGATCTCTTTTATTAAGTGTGCATATGCAAGAGCTTCTGCGTAAAACCTGCGTCTGCAAAATTCATGATTCATCAGTAAGTTCGCAAGTTGTCTGGTGGAAATGTTGCATGATTTTTTTTTTTTTTTTTCTCATCACATAAGTACAAACACATACATTAAATTAATAATAAATGAGACCCATCGAGTGCATTGTCTATTTCCACTCATATTTTACTTTATTAAAAACCACAGCAGCACACAAACACATATATAATTTTTAATTATATACAGTGCTGGGTAATAACTGATAACATGTAATCTGGATTCAGATTCCAAAAAGTAAGTACTTGTCATTAGAGTATATTACAATTTAAAATGCTCATAACAATTACTTTCATAGATTACACGATTACATATTGTTTTACACAATGGAAATAAAAGTATTTCGGTAACACTTTACAATAAGGTTCATTAGTTAATATTTAGTTAACATAAACTAAGAATGAACAATACTTCTACAGCATTTATTAATCTTAGTTGATGTTAATTTCAACTTTTACTAATGCATTATTAAAATCAAAAGGTGTGCTTGTTAAAATTAGTTAATGCGAGGGTTTAAATAATTTTTATTTTACATTTTAATTATTCACCTTTTATCAACTCACACATCCACTGCAGTTCTTATATTATGCCCAGTTTGGGAAACCTTGATTTAATGTAATGTTTATTGCATTTTATGATGTTGAGATATATATTTTACATTTAAAGCTGTAATAATGTAGTTGTGTTTTTGCAATTTGTAATTTTTAGTTACTTTTTTAATGTCTTTAGTTTTAAGTCATTTTAATTCATTTTTTAGTTTTATTATTATATATACTATACTATGATAGTTTTTCTAATATTGTTTTTCTTTTTCTATTTTCATCTTAATTTTAGTTTTAGTTCTAATATTTTTTGTGTGTGTGTGTATGTGTGTGTGTTGCTGGCATTTTTATTAATTAATGTTTATATATATATATATATAATATATATATATATAATATATATATATATATATATATATAATATATATATATATATATTAGGGCTGTCAAAGGATTAATCGCATACAAGATAAAAGTTTGAGTTTGCCTATATATAAATACAAACACATTCAGGTACATATATAAGAAATATTTACAAGTATATGTATTTATTATAATTTTTCTACAATTTATATTATATATAAATACAATTTTTTTTTACATAGATAACATATTTCTATTAAATGTATACATTAATTTGTGTGTATTTATATATACATAATAATTACACACAGTGCACACGATTAATCGTTTGACAGCCCTAATATATATATATATATATATATATGTTTATTTTTTATTCATTTTTAGTTTAGTTTTAGTTTTGGTATCATTAAAATATAGGGGTGTAATGGGACACAGATGCCACGGTTCAGTACGTACCTCGGTTCGGGGATCACGGTTCGATACAATTTCGGTACAACAGGGAAAAAAAACAAAAACAAATCTACTATGCTTGCTATGCTAAGTTTCTTTTCATTTATTTTGAACAGACAATTTTTCTCCACCTAAATGTGAAAATACTAAATATTATATCAAATTATAATGTTATCTATCTATCTATCTATATCTAAATCTATCTATCTATCTATCTATCTATCTATCTATCTATCTATATATCTATATATATATATATATATAGTTTGCAGTATTCAAATGTCAGTTCAGATATTGCAGTATTGTAGTACATTAGGTTAAACTAAGTAAAAACTGTTGCTTTGACAACTAGCTGAAATAAAATATATTTATAATGATATTCCAATCATGAATTATTTTTTCTCTCTCCTACAGTACATGGTGTTTACATGTGAAATTCACTTCTTCTTTTTTTTTTTTTTTTCTTCTTTTCATAAGAGAAATAACCACTCAGGGTCTAGTGCAACTATAATTGTGCTGCTTTAACCTTTTCATATATAACAGCTTGACCTTGTGTTTATTTTTCCATAGTTGTACATGTTTCAGTAGAACATGAAACACTAGGAAGATCAATAATTCTCTACCGGCATGACGTTTGACTATCACGTGGGAAGTTAAAATTACAGTCAGAATCATCACCTTATTCCTTATTCAGTCTTTGTAGATTCACTAAAATATTTAATACAGGGTACTTTTTCAGCATTCATCCTTGGGGGCCAAAATCAATTAGGTGCAACAATAAGCCTTCTTCATCTTCTCACAAAGAGTTGTGTGATTGCATATTTGATTTCCCCACCTATTCCCTTCCGTTCATTGTAGTGCACACCGCACATCAGTATCTGGCCACCCAGTGCTGTATGAAAGCACTAGAGCGATCACTCCCTGTAAAAAGCAGTCATCCTCCTTCAGCCAAAAGCCTCCCCTCAGCAGAAAAGAGCAGGGTTACAGAAGCTCAGAGGTACAGTAATAACCATATAACCACTCAGCTGTGCCTAATATAGACAAAAGAAGGGCAGATAAACAAAAGGTCAGTAAGCATCATTCTTTCCAATTTACTTTACCCAGTGGGCGTATAGGTGGGTTAACAATTTAGAGATCCTTTATGCAATCTAAGGGTTTTTAGAAAGCTCTGGGGAGATTTCAAAGGTTTATATTTTAGATTTATCAGGCTTTAATTAACTACTTCATTTTATATACATGAATATTGTTGTGAAATAATATTGCAAAGCTGTTTTCTGTCAATATATTTTAAAATGTAATATATTGTTGTAATGGCAAAGTTGAAGTTTTTCGGGAAACTTTTCAATATTATTACTGTTAAAAACTTATTTATTTATTTATTGGGGCTATGATACATTTTATAAAATTTCAATTTCAATTTCAATTTCAATTTTTTTTTTTTTTTTTTTTTGATAAATGGAAAGTTGGAATGAAATATATTTGTACATAATATAATATATTATATTATAATATATTATAATATAATATAATATAATACAATATAATATAATATAATATAATATAATATAATATAATTAATATAATATTTAACAAAAGTCGGCATATATATTATAAAAAAGACTTAGTTTGATTATTTGTAGTCAGTAATAACTGACCTTAATATAAGACATTTAATATTATATTCATATGTACATGAGTATATCAGCTCTGATCTGATCAGATCTGAGTATGCATGCAATTTATAAACCATTAAATTGTAATTTTAGATTCAGATATTAGAATGAATCTTTGCTGAAACTGATCAAAAAACTGAAAGATTTCAGTAAATTTTCAGCAAAAATCAGTTATCTCTCATTTATTCCCTGTTCTGTCTAGCAGATATACATTTGTGTATAATATAATATAATATAATATAATATAATATAATATAATTGAATTACATGTAATTACGCTCTAAAGTTTGACTAAAGTCAATAATAATTAACCATAGTATATTAAGTCTTGTGCATATTTAAGTAAATGTGCAATGTGTAAAATATTAAATCAATCATAATATTTAGACATTATACTTAATTCTTGCTAAAATTGATCAAAATACCTGAAGAATTGGATTTCAGTAGAAGTCTAGATTTGCTCTCCATTTGAACACAATAACAATTGCAAAATCATATTTGTGATTTATATTTCCTCTGGGTGGACATCATGTCACCAGAATAATAAATATAACCGCATGAGGAGTCTTGTTACCTTATTTATTGAAACACCCCGGTCCTCTGCTGAATATAGCACTGATGTAATGTGTTTTTTGAACTTTCCCCTGTGAGTCAGGAAGGTCTCGGCTCTGCAAGCTGCTAAGCTAGTGTGCCACAAAGACATGAAAAGATTCTGGCCATAGATATGGAGAGATGGAGAAGTCTATGGACTGCGGTAGATGGAGCTGTAGGCGGCCACTGTACGTCCTGTGGTTTTCATCTATCTGCACACTGCTGTCCACTGCCTGACTGGACTACAACCTGGTCACAACACCTCAACAAACCACTGCAGAATCAACTAGTCTGACTCAGATGTCATACAGAGACTCTTGCACTTCACACTACATGATTGATACAACAGAGACACTGGACAAGACTCATGAGAGACGCATGAGCTGAACTTACTTCCTTCAAGTGGACAGAAGTCAAAATTTGGCTCATTCATGTCTAAGAATTAAATTTGCCCTTATTATCCACCTTATTTTTGCCGTATGAGTGGGAGCAGCCGTTTGTAAATTTAATGTGTCTGGCTTCCAGTCTCATCTGCGTCCAGCAATGTTTATCTGTACAAAACAGCTCATTTTGCTGCCTGATATTGCAAATTGGTGCGTCTTACCATATTATTTTAATGTATTATCTTAATTATGAGCACAATAATTTGTAGTGCAAACTGTTTTCAATATTCTTCAATATTCTTTTCGTTATTTCGCTATGGCAGATTGTGAACAGGAAGTCTAACACATTACCAAAAAACAGCTTACTTCCACATTGAAAAACAAGGTGGATAGAACCCAACAAGTTGTTGGCACAAATAATTTGAGGAAATCAATTGTGAACCATTTAGGTTTAGAAATCAATATTTATTTAATTAATTTAATTAATTTAATTATTTAATATTAACTGAAACTATGCTATGATAAACTATTATTATTATTATTATTATTATTATTAATATTATTATTATTATTATTATTTTGTAGATAAAACAAAGATTACTGGAGTATGTTTTGCAATAAAATACTATTTCTGTTTTTTTTTTTCTACTTCAAAATTTCACATTTAATTTAATATTTTGTTGTTGTTGTTGTTCTTGTTGTTCTTGTGTTTTTTTTTTCCATTTCTTTGTAATTGATTGTAAAATGAACTACCAGTTTTTGAGAGAACATTGTTTATACACAAATGTATTATTATTATTATTATTATTATTATTATTATTATTATTATTATTGTTGTTGTTTTTGTTGTTGTTCTTGTTCTTGTTCTTGTTGTAAAACTAAATAATAATGTAAAACTAAAACCTTTCAAAATTGTTTTTGATAATTGAAATGAAGATGAAATAATAAAAGTATATATCAATATATTCAATAAAATAAAATAAAATAAAAAAGTAAATAAAATAAAAAGTTGAAGCTAAAATACTAATATTATTAAAAATAAAAAAACTAAAACAATTAAAAGCTGAAGATAGATAGATAGATAGATAGATAAATAAATAAACAAAAGCACATAAGCAAATGACTAAAACCTCAACTAAAATAATAATTATAATAATAATAATAATAATAATAATAATAATAAAGAAAGCTAATTCAGAATAGTAATACTACACTGAACAATCAGAAATTGCTAGTAAATTTCAAAAGATAATTACAAAGAAAATGAAAGTTAACATTAACTTTAAATTAAACATGAAATTTTGAAGTAGAAAAACTGAAATAGTATTTTATTAAAGAACATACTCATATAAATGTTTATTTTTATTTATTTTTTTTTTTTAACATGATAGTATATAAATAATATTAAATATTAAATAGCACTGGTTCACTGAAAAAAAAAAAAACATTTCTTAATATTAAATTAAATTTTAATCTCTACTTAAACATTTTATGCACCTGACAATTACAAAACAAATGAACTAAATCTCTCACAGATAACTATTAACAAAATCAAACATGCATGTGCTTTTGAACAAAAGAGCAAAGACTCTATCATTGCATTGTGATTATTTTTTATTAATTATTTCTTTTTTAATAAACAAATCCAGCATAAATATAATATAATATAATATAATATAATATAATGTAATATAATATAATATAATATATAATACAAATACAGCCTAAATACTGCATAAACATTCTTAGGCAAACCCTAGATCTAAACTCTTTTTTTTTTGTATAATTAAATTCAAATTTTTAAGTGGTTTGAGTAAGATTAGGACATTATGACAAAGTCTGCTGTCAAAGAATTTAACACCTTTTGGCTTTATTAATATCTGTGCATTTCATTCTGTTTTAATTCTACTGAAACATGCAACTGAATGGTACACAATTCTGGTTGGCACACAAATTTTAATGCTACAAAATTCCCTCTGTGACTTCTCAAACTCTCTCCACAAAGTCCTGTGCTAACCTCTGAATGAGACACTTCTCTCCATTATCGTGGGGGATGATCTGAATGCCCTTTCTACAATGTGTGTCGAAAGGGGTTAGAAAATTGAAGGACGTGGACTAAGTGTCCTCGACTGCTCACCTGAAGGTCAAGCAGTGAAAGCCCGCTGCAATCTGAAATGACCGCATGAAATTATCATATCGTTCGCCGTGTGTTTCAGTGGAGGCGTTAAAAGTTAAACAAGTGCAATGAGAGGCTCACAGAGAGCTTGTCCTTGCAGGCATTTGCCAATAAGTACGCTTCAGTGAGCCTTGAGTGCTTGACTGTGAATTGTGGGATTACCTTTATGTACAAAAAGAGAAGAAGAAAAAAGAAAAAAAGAAATGATTCAGGACAAAACATTGAAGATAAATCCGACTTTGGCAACTCATCTGGAATAAGAAGGCATTGTTGATAAGAATTGCCTTTCAGTATACTGAAAAACTGAGGAAACCTGTATACTGTGATAAACCTTGCTGTTTTCTCTTGAGATTTATATCACATAAATGTCAGCAAGAAAATGAAATAAATGATTATTATTGTTATTATTATTAATGGAAGAAATAATTTTGTCTCACTTTTGAATTTTAAGACAATGTGGTAGCCTTTCCAGGACTTTATGAGTGCAACATTTCTTACAAAACAAAACAAAACAAAACAAAACAAAACAAAACAAAATAAAATAAAATAAAATAAAATAAAATAAAATAAAATAAAATAAAATAAAATAAAATAAAATAATTATTATTATTATTATTAATGGAAGTAATAATTTTGTCTCACTTTTGAATTTTAAGAAAATGTTGTGGCCTTTCCAGGACATTATGAGTGTAACTTTTCTTACAATTCAAAATAAAATAAAATAAAGTAAAATAAAATAAAATAAAGTAAAATAAAATAAAATAAAATAAAATAAAATAAAATAAAATAAAATAAAATAAAATAAAATAAAATTATTATTATTATTATTATTATTATTAATGGAAGTAATAATTTTGTCTCACTTTTGAATTTTAAGAAAATGTTGTGGCCTTTCCAGGACATTATGAGTGTAACATTTCTTACAATTCAAAATAAAATAAAATACAATAATTTTGTCTCACTTTTGAATTGTTAGAAAATGTGGTAGCCTCATTATGAGTGCAACATTTCTTACAATTCATAAGTAAAATAAATAAAATAAAATAAAATAAAATAAATCACACAAATGTTATACTTGTAGCTGTAAACACTGTGTATTTTAATGTTTAATGTTACTTATTGTGTGCATTTTTAAAAGAAGCAAAGAAAGAAAGAAAGATTGAGAAGAGTCAAATTTATTTTCCTGTGCTACTCAGCGTGATCGCACAAATGCTGTCGAATGAGCCTAGCTCATTTTGAATCTATAACATACTTTGATCTTCCAGATTGAAGTTAACTGGCTTCATTTACATAACCCATCACCTTCTCACTATGGCTAATCTGATAAAATGATGAGTAAGTAGAAACAAGCTGGAGACAATTACCTTTACTAACAGCTGCAATTACTCGCCCTGGGCAAATTTTTCTATGCATGCACAAAGATGACATATTTATGGCACCTCCATGGAACACGTTTACATCATAGGTCCTTGGGGCCAAAACACCTCTCAGCAGCTCTCCTCACGTCTCTCCTACAGACCCAAAGCACAAAACAACTGCGCTGAAGCAATGCTGGAGATGCATTATGAATGACCCTGTACAACCTCCGATTTTCAAAGAAATGAAGCAACATACACAACTAGATGCTTTGAATATATAGCCTAAATAAATAAATAAATATTGTGTAAAAACATGGTCTATAAAGTTCAACTTTTCATAATGCATTTTATTTATATGTACATTTTATATTATTAAGTTGTATTATGTACATATCTGCATTATGTCAGCCATCAGCTATTGAGAAACATACTTATATCTTGTCCATGAGGCACTTGTATTTCAGTTTTAGTTGAGGCATTTCAGTTGTGGACCTCATAAACTCTGAAAACTCACAGTTTTTCCTTCAAATTTATGGATGGCATTATGCATTCTGATTTATAAGGCTCCTTCTCATAATCTTACAAAAGTCGTGACGGCCCTGTGGGCAGTTAGATAAATGTCATTGAGAAGAACTATTTAATATGAAATTTTCATTCTGAAAAGAAGTCTTTGTAACCCTTACCCACCTCAGATGTCTTTTTCTGCTGACAGCTTATACTGTATATGATAAAAGAATTACCACTGAAAGCCTTGTCATCACCTGTCTGCTCAGAACATTATCTATGCTAAAAAGAAAAAAAAAAAAAATCAATGCCTTTTTTAGGGTTAACAGGACAAATAGTCCTTGATTTCACTACTGTAATGTTGTTAGATTATATGCTTAAGTATTATTACTTTGACATTATTTTTGTTTGCTCATAATGCATGCACATAAACACAGAAGTAATTAATGATAACCAACAGTATTGCTGTTTATTTATTATTTGCATTAATTTATTCATTTGAAGCAACAGTGGCCACAAAAACTATTTGCTAAATGCAATGACATTCATACCTTTTTAATGTTGAAAAAAGAAAAAGAAAAAAGACCATTTATTTCAGCTGATAAAAAAAAAAAAAAAAAAAAAATGAAGATTTTTCATTATTACTATTTTGGAAAGCATGAATGCACATGATTTCTAACCTAAATCAAACAAGCTGGAAATCTGCTTTCATGAAAAGAAAAGAACAAAAATGCGTCTTCCGTAATTATGTCACGTGGTTGGCGCTCGCTTTGTACTCTAGTGGACCAAATGTGCCCCATTGTAAAGTAATCCATTTCATGGGCAGATTTCCAGGAACAAATTATGCCTGCTAAATGAAGACACCTGTATAAAAAGAATATATTCATATAGACGCAGGGCTGTGGGAGGCTGTTGGATGCTGTCATTTTGCCTTTAGATATGAAAAACCTCTAAAGATCTTCTATAGTACATTTTCCTTTATTCATTTAAAATAGTTCAATTAAAATAAACATAGTGTTCTTTAACTTAAAGCTTAATATGCACTTATTATTATTATTATTATTATTATTATTATCCTTTAAATTCATTAGGAATAGTTTACCTAAAACTGAAAATTTACAGAAAATTTACAAGATGTAGATGAGCTTGTTTCTTCATCAGAACAGATTTGAATGGGTGAATGGATGCCGTCAAAATGAGAGTCCAAACAGCTGATAGAAACGTCACAATAATCCACAAGCAATCCACATGACTCCAGTTCATCAATTAATATATTGTGAAGTGAAAAGCTGCATGTTTGTAAGATGCAAATTCATCTTTAAGACGTTTAACTTTAAACTGTTGCGTCTGGCTAAAATACGAGTCATCAATGCACAATATTACTTTCTCCAGTGAGAAAGTCATGTCATCTGAATCAGGAGAGAAATATGCACAGATAACAGTGAACACAAGTATGGATTTTGATGTAAGAGGATGGACTTTTTCACTGTAGGGCCGGTTATTATGGATTATAGACTTATTATTGTTTACTTGTGGATTATTGTGATGTTTTTGTCAGCTGTTTGGACTCTCTTTCTGACGGCACCCATTCATTGCAGAGGTTCCATTGGTGAGCATGAGATTTGCTACATTTCTCCAAATCTGTTCCCACTGAAGAAACAAACTCATCTAGACCTGAGTGTGAATACATTTTTCATTTTGGGCGAACTATTCCTTTATCATCCTCCAGGATGCTACATCATTTTTTTGAAAGGGAAAACAACAGCAATGCATCAGAACTTTGGAATTAGTTAGTTTGTTCTGCTCTAAGACATTTCATTCCGCCTGATGCAATCATAGAAAACACTATACAAATATCAACCTATCAATTTGATTCATTCTTCCAAAGGTTCATTCAAGGTAGTGCAGAAAAGGATTGACCAAATACACTCATGATTTATTCTGTAATATTGCTGGCATTCTTGGCAGGCTCTGCTGAATGGGTAGGAGCCTCTAAGGGAGTTCTTTTGTCCATGGTGACATTAAGCCCAGAACATGAGTGGTACATGCTCTTCCCACTGATCTCATCCTTTAAACCTGCCAAGATGTTGTGTTTCGCTTGTCATCCGTCCTGACAGCATAAACAAGAGCAGTTTATTTTCGTAAAAGAGCATTATTTTGCTTTCCGTGTAGTACAATATGCAATCAGATACGAACAATCTTCTCCTGAAATTGGAATAGCAAGTTATACGGGTACCTGTATCATATAAAACAGGGAGGTGATGAATGAATATGACGGCATGACTCATACATTTCAAACAATTGGCAAACAATCCGTGTAACTCATTCCATTTTAATTCATTCAGACTCATTGTATGGTAATGGAGAAGGTTATTTCTGATTCACGACTGGAGTTCATCTACTAAAGAAAGGTTTGTAGAACATTTAAATTAAATATGACACATAAAATGCAAATAGAATTGCTAAATCAATACAAAAATAACAAAAATAACTACAATGCAACTGTTATTGTTACAGAATGCACAGAGGCGTAGTAATAGGCAAGGCAGGGGCTCACATTTTGAAGGAGCCCCCCCGAGAACATTTCTGATTGAGAACAATCAGACATATTAGTATTAATCAAGTGTCTATTTACAATAAGTGCAAATGGCCCACCTTGTTGGCATTAACTTCACCGACCAAAGTCTGGTTGGGATAAACAAAATTACAAAAGATGCACAATATACCATAGAAACAAGCGTAATTTCTGACATGATCGAGCGAAGTTTAAATCCGCCGTTTGCCGAACTTGTTCTTTTCCCTTTTTCCATCACATATCAGATCGGAAAGGTTTATTTATTTATTTATTGTTTATAAAAACGAAAGAAATATTTGGAAAGTGTAAAATAAGTGCCTTTTGGTGGGGTTAGGGGTAGCTGTAGGGAGGGCTTTATTGTCCCAATAAGGCAGCATCCATTCATTTTGATAAATATGATCATTTACACTCAATATGTTATTACTGCAACATTGAGGTGCAGATATCTGCCCCTATTTGCACAAAGTATTAATAGCATCTAATTACACCTATTTACAAAGATACTTACAGACACTACAAAAGCTGCTATTTTTAGTGTAAATAGAATCTATCATTATTTGCACTTGGTGTAAATAGCATATATCTGCCAATAATAAAATAAAGATTAATTCAAGATGCTAACCCTACATTTCTACTATATATATGTGGTTATAAATATAAACATTGTACTGTATCTTGAAGACTTTGTACAGTGTAAAAAATGTTCAACATAAAAAAGTAAGTGTTCATGCTGCCTTAAAATTTTAAGTTTAGTCAACATGAAATGTTAAGTTGTACTCCATGAAAACATGGATATTTGAGTTGAGTAAACTTGAAATTGTAAGGTAGCATGAATACTTACTTTTTTAAGTTTTTTTTTTTTTTTTTTTTACAGTGCATTGTATTTTATATTATATTATAAATATATTTTGTTGATTAAAAAAATAAGCATTTTAATGTTGTAATGTTAATTTGTAAAAAAAAAAAAAAAAAAAAAAAAACAATTTAAGTTCTGTTAATGTTTTTAGTATGTTGTATAATTATAACTCTAGCTAACAAAGATATTAAAATAACAGTTTGTTTTTTTTCTGTTTGAGCATCTGCATTTCACTTTCACGATTTGTGTATAAATGTTTGATTCGTTTACCTCAAATGGTTGTTGAATCAACCAATAAATCAAATCTGTTGTATTTATATATCAGTTATTTAAAGTCCCTGATGCCAATTTCCAATTCCAGGTTGTTTTTCAGGAAAATTAGCATAACAGATAATCACTGGGTGACAAATGCTCCGGTACACCTTCATTTATCATACTCGTTTAGTAAAACATCTCGACTCATTTTTATGATTCTACTGCTGTCAACATCAGTCACTGGAAAGGATACAATCAATCATTCCTTTGAGAGCAAGTGATGGCCGTTTGAAAGGAAGGGAACATTAGTCAGTCACTTTTTTGTTTACGCCACACAACACCGCCTGCCAAGCCCTGGCCCCCGTGAACGGCACTTGTTTTAGTTGGAATAGCTGGATGTGGAATTTCAATCCATTAGCAGGCTGGCTAGCCTGCCTACCGGCTTTACTGAGAGTAGCAGCCATCAGATGAATGTGCATTCACTGACACCAGCGGACATTTTTTTTTTAGCAGCGGCTAACATATAGTCTCATGTTCATGGCTCATACGATAATTGCTACATGACTAAATCTTCTTCAAATCAAAGACATGAAATACAAGCCAGAGGAAAATTGCATGTTTTCATAGCTCATGAGATTTAGTTCTCATTAATGCTTTTTCCTCCCTCGGATGATCTCCTGAAATAGGAAATAAGAATAGATTGCATATAGCAGAGCTATTAAGTTAACACCAATAGCAGCATATTTTAATTTAGAAGGAAAACTCTGACTTTTCATTCTAAAAACTGGTAACTGTGTAAATATGAAGACAGTTTGTGTGATTGTATGTGTGATTATTTTTGTCTCTCGAGAAAAAAAATAAATATGAGAAGCAGAAATGTTTTTCTTAGGCTCACAATCGTACGGCTGTCTAGGAGAAACAATTGAGATATCAAACGAGATCTCTTTTGTGATTTTTCTTTCCTACGGGAAAGCTGCTCATTTAAAGAGAGGCTGGTTGGCCAAATGTTGCACCAGATGGATTTTGTTAAGATTTTCTTTTTTGTGTGTGCAAAAGAGAGTCAGTATGCTTTTGTAATATGTTAAAGATTTATTGAGTGCCCACCTTAGCAAAGATCTCCTATGGATTTCTCAGTGGGTCTATAAATTGAAACATTATTTGCTAAATTAAAGAACAACCCAGGCTCACCTGGAAAATGTACTGTGGCGATAAGATGATATTCTTGCACCTTCCACGACATTTAAACTCACCTTCCAAGTCCGGGGAGTTTGGTTTTATCCGAAACATATGATGGTGAACGTGGCAAGTTTTTTTTTTTTTTTTTTTCCTTAGTACTTCGGAAATAAAAATGTCCAGTGAGTGGCGCTAAAGTTAACAGAACAACGTGAGACACACCGATCAGGATTTTTTTTTTTGTTTGTTTGTTTCCGCCTTAATTGTTAAGCGCAGTGCAGACTGCCTAACCCACCATGTTGCCGTCAAATAAAACAGTTGCCAACTTAGCGTAAACAAAAGCTTGCAATGCCTCTGGGGTCTTCTGATTGGTCCATTGTTTTGGAACTGACATTGATGAGCGGCGCTACGTGTCAAAGTTTAAATTCTTTTAATGCGCTGTCACATTTGAAAATAACGGTGCGTTTCCACTACACCATCAAATCTGCACTCAGTGCTGCTGGCAAAGCTACAACACCACTGTTTTGGGGCGTGTCAAATTTAGGGCAGAGCATGCCTCTGAAAACAATGTTTACATTCAAAAATGCAAAAAAGTGCTGCTGGGGTGTAAAAATCCATGAACTGGTGCTCTTTGGACACGGGGTTCTTTTGTAACATCAAAATACTCTTAAATCTAAGGCACTTGTAGTGTGAAAAAAACATAAAAAGCCTTTTTTCACATGGCTTTGAAATTCTAAAACAACACATTTGTGCACCAATGCGTTGCGGCTAACTCACCTTCATCAGGGTGTTAAATGTTTACACCCTGTTTGCGTTTTATCTTCTTCTTTTAACAGTGGTTTCACAAACTAAGCGGTTTATTGGCTCCATCTTACAACCTAAAATTCAAAATATTGCAACATACCCTATAGAGATAGCCCTAAATAAAACACATGACTTTTTCAACAACAAGTGATTTCAGCTCAGTAATCCACCATTTTTGCAATCAATATTTGCATAAAGTCGAGGAACGCCCAACCTTTTTGACGCTCTTAATCGCTCTCAACACTTTCTCCGTGCTACTTTCAATCCTTAACAGTGCGTTTCCACTGTCATGTAGCGAGCACGGCGGAGCAAGTGTTTTCAATTCATTCCTAAGGAAATTGAGCTTAAACGCTTGTGTGGTGCATTATGGAATTAAAAGTGGTGTGGAGAAGGCGTTGAGAGCGACTGAGAGCATCAAAATCAAAACAACCAATCGCTGTGAAAAGTATACTATGGGCTTAAGTGGTGACGTCATGCGTCCAACGACTGCACCAATGAATGAACAGATCCAAACCCCAACTCATTGCACTTGAGAATACTATCTCAGCAGCCGTTTATGAGCACTGTTTATTCATATTAAACATTCAAACTAAACATTTTCAAATTTACACTATAGTCTCACAGTATGCTCGTGTTCACAGCATCCCAAACGCAAATAATTTTTATATATATTTATATTTGTATTTTCATTGTCTGGCTATCTGGGATTTCGGTATGGAGTTAAAGTGTAGGATTATAATTTTTTGTTAATATTATATCACATTGTGTGTGTATATTTAGTACCGTTTGTTGTTTTCTCGTGTCATCTGATTTTGGACCTGGAAGTCACGGAAGAGGTGACGCTTGACGTCAGACTTAACAAGTGAATAGGCTACGTTTCATCATTTTCAATTTTAGGTTGTACCTACATGCCGCCAATAAAGTGTTTAGTTTGCGAACCGCCATTAAAAGAAGAAGATTAAATGCCAAAAAGGGTGTAAACATTGTTTTCGGAGGCGTGCTCTGCCCTAAAGTTCAGTGCGTTTCCACTACAGCGTCAGATCTGCGCTCAGTGCTGCTGGCAACACTACAACGCCACTGCTTTGGGGCGTGTGAACTCTAGGGCAGATTATTCAAAATGTTGAAATGTAGCCTATAGAGACAGCCCTAAATAAAACATACGACTTTTTTAAAGACAAGTGATTCCAGGTCAGTAATCCACCAGTTCATCACTCGGAAACATACGTCAAAATCTTGCCTTGCCTACTTTTTACAGCAATTGGTTGTAGCCCGGCATTTTTCGCTCAATATTTGCATAAAGAATGCCCAACTTTTTGACGCTGTCAGCTGCTCTCAACGCTTTCTCCATGCCGCTTTCAATCCCATAATGCACTGCGCGAGTGTCTCAACTTTTATAGGAATTAATTGAAAACGCTTGCTCCTATGCTAAACCTAACCGATAGTACAAAACGTCATCAAATGTGCCCTAAAAACGCATTTTCTGAATCAACCATGCAGTTTAAGCTTGTTTTTACAAGTCTTTGAGCTCTTTTTTATGCCATTACTCGCGTTTTGTGCCACTCTTACCTGAACACTTTACATTGCATGATTAATGCCAGGTGAGTTACTGAACCAAACACGTTTCTTATAGAGAAAATAGAGAAAAACCATACATACAGTATGAAGGTGATTATATATTAGTTTGCAGGTCACGTGTTATGATTTTGAGGTCGCAACTTAGAATTGTGCAAGGGAGAGTGTTAAAAAAGTCTTTATTAAGTGATAATCATAATATGATTTATTGATGTTTTACTGTTACTAGTGTTGATTTCAACTGGAAACTGAAGTGAATTGTATGTACAGACACATTTAAGATGCTATTTATAAGTAGTTTAAGAGGCACAATTTTTTCCAGTGAGCCTAGGCTGCACAGTAAATAAGTTTGTAAAATAAATCAAAAATATGATGCTCAGTGAATAACTACATCTGGTTAGTGGCAAACGAGAGCCTTCCGTCAGGCTTGAATGAACATTCTGTAGTGCAAAAAAGGAAGTGCAAAGACCTTCAGTAGAAAGAAGAGTAATTAAATGGACCAAAAACAAGTATGAATCAATCCTCGCCTGGACCAGGAAGCCCTTGGGGATTGGAGCTAAGCTTCGTTCTGTCTGTGAAGTGCTGTAGAGGTGGAATAATGACCGTGGCTATAACAAACACTGTCTGCCTGGACTCTTGATGGATCACGTGAAAGTACCTTTAATGCTCCAACTCTTAATCCTCTTTCTTATTTTCTCACATGTTCACTTATTCATTCTCTTATGGTCTAATAAGCATCAATTTTGGCCTGTGTTTTTGGTTGTGAAGCTGCTTTTATATAAAGCAACTACACAGTGTATTTGGATATGCCCAGTTAGTTTATAAAATGCAGGTTTTTGCACCAAAACATTGAAAATGTACAGAGATGTGCCAGTTAATATGAGAATAGATAAAAATCTTCAGTTAATCAAAACTTAGCATGAAAGAACCATGTTTTTTTTTTTTTTTTTAAGGAATTAGTGAAAAACTTGTTGAAGAATACCTACAACAATTGAATCATTTTTCTAGCATTGGGTGTTTACAATATGTGATGCGAATTACTGAAATAGCAAGCTTACTAAATTGCACATGACAAAAAGGTTTTGTCCTCTGTGTTTTGACAGCTGTAAACCCAAAAGGTTTTTGTGAAGATCTCATCTTGAATTCCTATCAAAGAAGATTTTAGCATTCTTAAACATTTGACAGAAATGACACTCCAAGGTAATACAGAAAAGTTAAACGAACCTTTATGAAAGCAAACAGAAAAATCCTGCGAGGACAAGAAGGATCACGGTGCTCCGACGAGATCTGTTCTCCTCCTCAGCTTATCTTTGATCTATTTACCATAAAACAGTCGCTATGAATGAGCTTTACAAAATTCAGACTTTTCATCTAATTTAAAACAAGAGCTGTTACCGTTCCCCATCAAAATCTCAAAGTATTTATAATTACTCATGCAGCAAGGAGTGACGGTTACATAATGTTCCCGCAGTTGGGAACACACAGATACGTGGGGGACCGACACAGATTGACTAAGAATTATGCAAGCGATGCCATGGAAAAAACAGGCCATAGAGCTATATCTGTCTGCAAACCTGTGACCTTGCTTCTGCAATCAACTATGATGTAAGTGTAATTAGGTTAGCTCTCTGAAAAATAAGAATTATTGTCATTATTTATTCACCTTCATGTCATGCCAAAAAAAAAAAGAAAAAAAAAAAGAAGAGTTTACGCTGTTAAATTTTCCACGCAACACAAAGAAGGAACAAAAAGCATATAATGTTTTCTATTTTAACATATGCTGTGATCAAAAAAAAAAATTAAAAAAATAAAGAAATCAGCAGTTTTCAGTGTCACATGATCCTTCAGAAATCATTCTAATATGCTGATTTGCTGCTCAAGGAACATTTCTGATTATTATCAATGTTGAAAACAGCTTTTGCTGCTTAATATATTTGTGGAAACCATCTTACTTTTTTTTTTTTTTTTTTTTTCAAAAAGAGCTGCATTTATTGAAAAAGAAATCTTTTGTAAAAATATAAATGTGACATTATAAATGCATTAAAGTGGTAAAAATTTAGACACTTTTATGCATCCTCACCAAATAAAAGAATTAATTTCTTAATTTCTTACTGATCCCAGAGTATTAACTGATTATATAGTTGACTTATAAAGCACAAAAATAAGTGAAAATCAGTTCATATTTTCATCTGTTCCTCACACAAAGCTGACATTGACTTTTTTATGTTCTGAACTAAAATGAACAACATACAGGTATGGAATGAAATGAGGATGAGTAAAAAGTGACATAATTTTGATTTTCGGCTGAAGTTGTCCTTCAGATTTGGATTTGAGCAGAGGAAGTTGGTCACGGATTGGCGTAAAAAAGCTAATTATTTGGGGAAGGCTGGTGCTCGACGTCCTTTAAACTTGATCTGAAGGCCTTCCTAAGTCCTAGAAGCTGACGGTACGATTTGAGCGGATGCAAGTCTGCGATCAGCTAAACAGGGTGAGTTCAGCGCTGTAGCTGTGATTGGCGGGATTAGGGTGAGGCGTCTGCGAAGCATCCATGTTGACAGACAAGCAGAGGAAGGACTTTAGTGCTTAGCGCGCAGAGGTTCAAGGAGGGGAAAAACATGATTGTCGGGCTTCAGAGAAGGCCTGGGGATCAGAGGCACTCTAAATGAGTATAATTATCCATTTCTGTTGCCCCACATTCCCAGACGGCCATTAAGTAGACAGTACACGAACCTGAGAACCTTCTGAAAACATTTTCAAGAAAAACAGAAAATGTGCAATGAGTATAAAGAGCGGTTAATATACCCAGCGTAATAGCATTTGCCTCACGCTACCGTTTTTGAATAGTAATGCTTAAAAGTGTTCTGACAAACGCTGGACAAGCTCATCTTGTGCTCTTGTGCTACTAGTAAACACTTTTATTAAAGCAGCTCATACAAATTAATAGTATGATTCTGACTCAGTTGAATAAATCTAGAAACCCAGATCACTATTTCGACTCCTAATTTACTAATTCAATATTCCTTCACCTGGGTGTTCCTAGAGGAAATTGAAATCATTAGTTCAAGGTAATTGCTCATGAATTCCAAAATCACCATAGCTGAAATTAAATGCTGCTGGAAGATTGAAAGCAAACATTTTATAGCAGATTGTGTACAGCGTTTATAGTAACAGGACGACATTATCCGTACTGATCAGGCATTTTAAGTGCGACAATACATTTCAGTATTCTTTTTGGTAACACTTTACAATAAGGTTCCATTTATTAATATTGTTAATTAGGTAACGTGAACTAAAAATAAAAATAATTGCAAACAAAACAGTATTGTTGAAAAACAATACTATGGAAGTCAATGGCTATCCCTTTAATGTTAATTTCAACATTTACCAATACATTACTAAAAATAAAACTTGTATGTGTTCACGTTTAGATCTGAGCTATCATAAACTAACAATGAACAACTGTATTTTTAATAACCAAGGTTAACAAATATTAATAAACAAATGAATTGTTCAATGTTAGGTCATTTTAGTTAATGCACTAACTAATGCTAACCTTATTGGTAAAGTGTTAAAGATGTTTCAAACCAAATTTATCTAAAAATGTGTATCTATCTATCTATTGTATACAGACAAAGTTCAGCATGTACTGTTCCTGTAGAAGTGTAGTTGCATTAGTAGTAGTAGTAGTAGTAGAACATGATTTACAGCAACTATTGAAACTATATCAGAGGAAATGCAATGATAATAGAATAATAGGACGACTCATGAATATAAACGACCTGATTTTACCTTGGAACATAATAATAATAATAATAATAAAAAAAAAAAAAAGCACATCTCTGAATTGCATTACAGGATTGTGTGTAGTAAATGGAGGTCTACAGAAAATTGCACCAATTCACATAAGAAAAGTCTGTAAAAATAGGGCCCAATGTACTGTGTTATTATGAAAGAATTTTCCGTATTTTTCACAGGTAGGTTATCCATGTTTTAAATTAAATGTCTGTAAACACACTGGTAATTCTGCCAGTACTTTTTGTAAAAAAATTTTTTCTTTTGGGGGAAAAGAAAACCTTCTTTTCCGTTTCCGTTTGCACAGGCTCGTAAAAAGCCAAACATGATTTTTCACTATATCTTTTGCTTTGTCTTTCCTGTAGCATCTTCATTAAGACAACATCAGTTTCACACGAGCAGGAAATTACAGTGTCTCTTCACCAGCACTTCATTAGACATGCTATCTCATGCACCCTGTTTCTCTTTGAGAGCCTCAATTTGGATCATCGTTGTAGCTCCTTGCTGTGCTTTCTGCTAGAGACAGCAAAACCAGGGCAAGACAAAACGACCGGATGAACAAAATCACACAGGATGAATTATACAGCAAATAGAGCTTCGGCTGAAATATACATTTCTTTTTGAGCATTGCAAAAGAAAGAAAGAAGGAAGAAATGACAATAGCCAAAAACATCAGCTCTGTATCTGCCATAGGAACCCATCTCCATATAATGGGCATGAGTCATGCATGAAATCACATTGTTTTGTATGGGAGATTATGTTTCAATCCAGCATGATATGTGCACATAACTGTGTGTTTCTGCACATGGCTGTGTTGAAGAGGAAATTGGAGCCAGAAGCCATTTTTAGGCAAAGTACAACCCATAAGCCTTGAAACGACAACCCATATAAACGACAGTGCATCAAAGTACAGAGGCTTGCACTTCACAAAACATCTTGACGTAAATGCAGTGCAGTACATAAAAAAAAAAAAAAATCAAATTGATTTTTTTTAAAATTGATTAACCAATAAAAAGAATTACATTTTTTCCAAAGAAAATAAGTTTCTATTGTGATTAATAAATAAATAAATAAATAAATAAATAAATATATTCTATTTTAGAAGGGGAAAAAAAAGAGAAAGAAAGAAAAAAGGGCAATTTTTTTACAAAGCCAATTAGTGCAATTACAAATTTACCCTGCTTATTTAATTTGGACTGTGTATAAAAGTAAACTAACAGATATAATTTGCATCTTTTAAAATTGTGAGTGTAATTAGGGCTGTCAAATGATTAATCGTGATTAATTGAGTTTGCCTATTATATGTGTACTGCGTGTAATTATTATGTATATATAAATACACACAAATTAATGTATATATTTAAGAGAAATATGTTATGTCCAAAATATTTTTATTTATATATAATATAAATTCTATAAAAATTATAATAAATACATATACTTGTAAATATTTATTTTATATATATACATGAATGTGCTTGTATATACATATTAATTACACACAGTGCACACACACATATTCAAAACTCAAACTCAAACTTTTATTTTGTATGCGATTAATCGCGATTAATTGTTTGCCAGCCCTAAGTGTTATATATTATTTATTTATTTTTTATTTTATTTTTTTTTTTTTTGCAGTATATACTGTTTGATGGGGAGATGAAAATGGACTGCATGGGAGGAAAAAAAAAAAAAAAAAAAAATAGTTGTTTGCACTCCAGCCGCCCACAATCACTGATCAAATACAAATTGAATGAGACAGTGCTGTTGGATCCTTACAGTCTGTCTTTTTACATTAGAGTATGCACTGGGAGCTTTTCTTCAAAGTGACTTACAGTGCATTTAAATGTAGTATTTATGTGTTCCCTTGGAATAAACGCAAGACCTTAGCACTGCATGCAGCGACTGCTGGAAAATTACAGGTATAAGTTCATCAATCAGCAGTACACATACAGTACATGACATCAGAAAACATGTTTCTACATTATTCCCTGGCAAGTTCACCCAATGTGACTTTGGCTGTTCTGTGACTATGATGTAAGGCCTGTTGTTAAACGGCTTGAAACACTCAAGGAGTGATACATCAGCCTGTTGTATTTTTATTTTTATTATTTTTTTGGCCAGACATCACAAGGGCTGGGATGCAGGGAGTCGGTAATGCAACGCTTGCCATTTATCAAACGACAGGGTTACTGTGGCTGCCTATCGCTAGGTGCAGTTTTGTAAACAAACAAATAAAAAAAAGCAGTAATAAATACAGCATGAAGTCTAAAGCAGCACACAACCCATCAGGGTGTCACAGGCACCGGTGCTGATAAGGAAATACAATAGTGGTCTGTTGAACCCCGAATATATTTTATAATGCTGCAGGATGAAATCACACATAAAAGCATAAGGTTATATCAGGCGCACTATGTGAGGGTGATCTCATTTGTATTTGTGCACAAAACAAATGTGATTAACTCTAACGTTTAATTCGTTTCATTTTAGGAATGTGATAAAATTGGCCTATTAATTACATACATTTAACGTTGTATGAATCTCAAAGGATGCATAAACATTTATGCATCTGTAAAGTTTTATTTGTAGAATGCTTACAAATAATAATGAGATCATTTTCCCACACATAAGAGGGGATATTGCCATTACATGGAACAGAACAGTAAATAACATGTTGAATTATTCACACAAGCTGTTAAAATGTTATATTAAGTAACCGATAAATAACAGCAACATAATCCGCTCTTGAGAAAACACTTGAGGATAGTCAAAGGTTTGTAAGTGAATTGCACATTTGCGTTCATTTTCGCATGTAATTTTGTGTCTTTTTCTTCGACAGGAAGAGGTGGACGGAGTTTCACGAAAGGAGAAACTGTAGGTGGACAAATATTCATCCACAAGTTTTAGGTAAACCGGAAATCTCCAAACTCACGCTGACCTACATTAAATTATATTTAGCTCTCGCGAAATGGGAACAGCATCACTGCGTTGACGTCAACATCAGGCTTTCCTTTCTAATTCTCTTTGCTTCAGTTGTTAGTTTAGCCCAATGAAATCTAGAGGGAGTTGAGACGAAAACAAATTAGTCGTGTTTTCGCACATAAAACAGCCTGCAGCTCCTGCAGAGGGGCCTTTTTGGTGTCTCTTTGTTACGCTCATTTCTCTACCAGTTTAAAACTGCTAATTCACCAAAAACATACTAATTAAAACAATTTTCCACAACAATCCGGGAAGATGAAGCCACGTCGGGTGTCATTTGAGGAATATGAATGCAGTCGTATGAGGCACAGTTAGCCATGTTTATGGTAATTTCCCTTGGATTAGCCAGTAACCAACAGGTGTCTAGTTGCTATGGCGACCGCTGCCAGTTACCAGCCCATAAGCATGGCTAACTGTGTTTCTCACAGCATCCGAGAACTTGGCTACGAGCAGCGTGCTTTATTCGTCTGAATGGATGAAGCATGCAATCTGAATATTTTAGCTTTATAAACCACTTTATTTGCTTCTAGGGGCCCATTGAGGCCCAAATTAGGCCTTGTCCACTGTCCAAATCGACTGGATAGTACTGAACACTTGATTTTAAGGATAAACACGGGCAGGAACAAACCCCTAAACCATTCAATGTGCAATTATCTCCATTAGCTCTTGGCATAGCTTGAGCAAGTAAAGCAATATATTTCCAGTTTTGCATTACGTAGCATGCCCTACATAACCTCAGTTGCACAATGGAAATATCCTGAATAATAACAATGTCCTGAATATAGGAGTACATAAAATAAAAGCACACTAAAAAGGGGATATATTTGAACTGCATATAAAATTTCCATTCATTTGGATTACACAGTTTTAAAACAAACCAATAAACGTATATACGTCATCATACATAAATGAAACAAATTTTTTTGTAATAGCACTAATAAAGTTGAGTGTATTTAAAATACTCAATAATCAGGTTTATATATTTATCATCAATAAATCACATTTGTTTCAATCTTAAACATATTAACTAGTTGAACATTTCTTGTTCCATAGCTAGCCGCAATTTTGCAAATAAGATTTTTTAATCTAAAATCAAAGAGATGCTAATTGTTAATACTGAACTGAGACGTTTTTTTTTTTTTTCAGGTAAGAACTCTTACCTGACTCTTATCTGTTTTAATTTATCCATCACAGTACATTTTTTAGCTTATGTTAAAATACCAAATGGATGGAAATGTTCTATGCAATTCAAATACATACAGTACATCTTAAATTAAGGCCTTTTTTTTCAGAAACAGTGTAGAAACAATATAAAAAAAAAATTGCCACTCAGCAGTGACAGACTGCATGTAATAAAAACAAAAAACAAAAAAAACATTTCATTAACCTGCTCAAAAACACCCACATGCAGAGCCAAAGAATTGCATAACGACAGAAATCAAAAAGGAAATGCACAAATAAATAACTAAACCATTCAGAAAACCTGTACGAAAAGGTGTGTAAACAAATTAGCAATACATAGCAAACAAGACTTTGAACATCTCCAGGCCAGACGGCATACTAGCATTGTTACAGAGGCTTAAAATGACTCCCAACCTGCAAAATTATCGCACTTTAACGTTTCCCCACGGCTCAAGGAGTTCCATTAAATACCATGATTAAACTAATCAACAGACTCATTGGTGCCTGTCAGATATCATCGCTGCCTTCTCAATTAGCCAAACCTCCTTGAACTCAATTGCAAATGTCGTCAATCGCATGCCATCTCCCTCCCAGGTCCTCTCTGCTGCAGTGACCCCCCCTAAAACGGGATAAGTGAAATAATCAGTGGGGAAATTAAACATCGTAGCCTCCCCCGACGGCCCCTCCCAAAGCCCATCATGCCGATTAAGAGGCATCATTTGCGATTTGTAGATTTGGAAGTATGCAACTGATGTTTTTGTCTTACTTTTGTGCCACCAAATGGGTAATGCAGCCCTCGCTGTTGCACATTAGCTCGGTGGGCAAAAACAATAGCGTCTAATGGTAAGAGGAACGGATATGCGTTAAAAAGAAGATCATTTTGGCAATGAGGCTGTGAACGTTCAGTACCATACTGCACAATTTTGGACTGCATCCTAAACATGCAACATGCAAGGATTTTTTAGACAACATTGGAAGAATGGCACCCATGGCATTTGACCTTCCGATGCAGATATCCTTGGTGCAGATGGATGCAAATGAAGCTGTTGCTGTAGAGCTTGAACCCAGGAGACAGATCCAGAAGACTCCAATTATGTTTTCTGAAGATGCTGTTTCGATTCAACACACAAAGTTTGATTTATGCTTGCTAATCCAGAGTTGCTAACTAAAAATGACAGAAAAGAGCAACATAAAATCCAAAACACAAAAATAAGTTTACATGGTTAAGCATGGGGAAAAAAAAAAAGAAAAAAAGGCACAGTCAGCTGACAATCAACTCTTGCACGTTATTAATTACATTAACATCCCTCAGCAGCACATCAGCGTGTAACGGCATGTCAAGGTCGGTCCTCACATAATAGCCCCTTTGTGGCTTTACAAAGCTGTGACTCGCCCTCTTCAGCATATAAAGACAAGTTGTCAGGTTACCCAAATTATTCAAGCCCCTCATCCTCAGATGCAGCCTTCATTTTCCGCAGCTATAAAAAGATCCACATCATGCTCAAAGTGGAATAGGACCCTTGAGCCTAGCGAGGCACTGGGTACAAAGCAGACCTCTTTATCATTGAGTAGAGGGCCAGGTCAGCTTCCCTCCCAGCTTCCTCTCAACACTCGACACAGCAATTTAAAATCCACTGGCAGATACATCCGTACCAATATTTTAGTCCGTCATGGTATGGAGGGCAAATGGCGAAGTTCTTTTAAAGCACCTCTAAAGATCAAAGTAGCATCGAAATAATCCATCGATCCAAGGGCTGCTAAACAACTAGCAATCTCCAAAAGGAGTTTGCGACCGTTCGATGCAAACCCTCGTTTTGAAGTCATCTGCTTGCATATTGCTAGAACGCTATAATTTCACCTGTTCGTAATAGTAGTTTAGCTCTATTATTAGCATAAGGCAGAATAGCTGTTATCGATTTCTCGTCGTTTCCCACACCGTAAGAACAGCTGACCCTATTTAGCACCGTATTGTGTGCACTGCTCTCCTGCTAGAAGGATAAGGGGTTTGTGAGCAGAACCAATACATACAAACTACCTGAGTTGAGAGGTTCGCCAAGTAGCGGGCTTGGCGTATTGATCTGAGCTATTGAATTAACTCCTGTCAACTTACAATGGGCCTGCAATTGTTGGTTACCTGGTGAAGGCTGTAATCAAGCTGGGTTTAATTTCCAACAAAGATCTATAAGAACCGGACATCATATTTATTGATGACATAAACATATTTTGGTCAATATAGTGCAATAAGTGCAAAGCAATCAAAACAATGAAAACGATAAGGGAAAGAGAATTGCGAATGCTTGTATAAAAATAGGTGTTACATTAAAATATCAGTATTACACAACATAATTATTACTTCAATTATTATTTATGAATTTTGATATAACATATTAAAAATACATATTAAGAATGAATACACATATTCATTTTTAATATATAATATTTCTTCTAATGTTAGCTGGGAAGACCCTGTGGCCTTCCATCTTCCAAAAAAGTGCAGACAGCATACAAAGACACTTTTCCTTTGAAATCGTTAAATGATGCAAAGTCTCTCTTCGACATTGGGGTGTGCCACTGCTGAAAAAAAGCCACTTGTACAATGCAAGCTACAGTAAGTGATCGGAAACTACAAACAAAATGTTCGTACAGAGAATCATGGGACATGACACACATAATATTGATGAGCATTGAAAAAATGTTGAAAATACATGGCAAAGAGTATACCAATAAATACAGTACTTACTTACAGACTAAAGCAGAGAAATTGTCCTGCTCGATTGGATGCGCTGCTGTATAGTGTTTCTGTCAGAGAGTATGTTTTTTTTTTTTTTTTTTTGTTCTGTTTCTTTTGTTCTTGTATGTGAAACCCCCGACCCGACCCTCTTAAATTCACAATATTTGTATGATTATATTCCTGAAAATGTATTTGGGTGAGATTAACCTGTACACTTAGATTTATGCGTATTCAATCATCGGCTTAAAAAAATAGATTTTGCATCGCCAGTTTTATATCACAACTCGTGCTTTCATCCAAGTTCCGCGAGCTCTATTTGTTTAGTTTCATTCTTAGTTATTTCTGTAATGCCATGTGGTTCTGAAATTAAAGTAACATAGTTCGGCACACCCCGCTGAAGGTTTTGGATCTTTTTTTTTTTTTTTTTTTCTTTAAGTTGGTGTATATTGTGCCAAGGCACCCTCCAGTTTGAGTCAGTACAAGGGGGAAAAAATGCTTCTACTGCATTTATAGATAGACCAAGGTTTAAAACTGGCTCTGTGTCGTCTGTTTCTCAAGAACTTCGAGGTAGTCCGGCTCTATTTGAAGTTTTGCCTTTAGTTCCAAATAGTCATTTCTATTGGGCTCCACAAAGACAGTACTTGGCGCTGTACCATATAGCATAGTCTCTCGTATTCCTTCAGGATGTAAGAACTGGCGCCTGACGTCGAAGTTTGGTTGGTACGTGTACGGGACGGGGCCGGTGTACTTATACTCAAACCTGCTGCCGGCAGTCGATGGGGATTTATCCGGCTCCAGGATCCCTCGGAAAAAGTGTTCCGCGTCCTGAACGGGGGACGGCTGCTCGCGGGGCTCGATGGTGCTCACTGTGTAATTGGGGCTCCTCAAGGTGACCTCCTGGTCCTCGTCGGCATTACTCCTGTAGGTGACCTTGAGTTCGTGTAGATCAGGGTAATCCTCCACAGCGTTCCCTTCCCGGGACCTGTAGATTGGGTTTTTGCACATGTGACCTAGCGGATGGGGGATGTACTCGTAGACGTGGCCCGCTGGGGCCTTGACCTTGGGGACGGAGCGATTGCTATAGAGATTGTACTGCAGATTGAAGGAGCTCACGTCTGAGTTGTTTGTGCTGGTACGGTCGCTCTGAGACTTTTTACGCCTCTTCATCACCACCACAAACAGGCCGGCTGCCACAAACACCGACATAATGAAAACGAGAAGGAGGCTGAGAATGAGGACAGACAAAGGAACATTACTGGAAGGGGTGTTAAACCTCTGGGGCGTCTCCGTGGTGGTGATCCTGTCTGCCGAAGGCTCCTCGGAAGGAACCACGGTGGACACGATGACATCAGAGTAGTCCGGACACAACTGCTCGGATGGGACGACGCGCATATCCTGTCCCGCGAGCCGCTTGGGAGTCACGCATTTGACGTCATTGACCACCGTCCCGGTGTTCAGCTGCTCCAGCCAGATCTTCATGCCAACCACATCGCAGGAGCAATCCCAAGGGTTCTCGAACAGGTCAATCTGAACCAGTGCTTTCAGCTGGTCCAGAACACCGCTCACAGGCAGGTTTTGAAAGTGGTTGCTGCGAAGGTTGAGGCGGGAGAGAGACAGACTAGAGAAGATGCCTCCTGGCAACGTTTTTAAAAGATTGTTATTGAGGAAAAGTAGCTGAAGGTTGGGCACAAAGCGGAAAGTGCCACCTACAATCTCTCGAATCTTATTATATTCTAAATACAAGTACTGCAGACTTTTTAGCCCAAAGAACATATCTGCTGTGAGTCTGTCAATCAAATTGCCATTCAAGTACAGCCTACGTAGGTTAATTAAATCCCCAAAGGCTCTGTCGTGTATGAGTGCTATCCGATTGTTTCCCAGGTGCAATAAATCCAGTCCCTCAGCCTCCACAAAGTCAGATCGACGCACGACAGGGATGTAGTTCCCTGTGAGGTACATCTTTTTAGGATTGTATGGCTTGGGCTTCAGATCTGATATGTTTTCGATCTTCCTTTCCTGGCAGTTGACATTTAGCCCCAGGTCGGAGATTTGCAGATTGCATGTACAGGTGGTGGGGCAGTCCAAAGGCACGGGAGATTTGGTCTGGAAAGCAATGATGGGCCCGTAGTTGTAGGGGTTGGCTGGGATTCGAGAAGTGGGCTTGGACTTGGTTTTGCTGGACTGGCGGGTGCCCTTGGTCGGCCTGGACGAGGACCGCAGGACGGCCGAAGACGTGGCCGACGCGGTCACGGCTGCCGGCGTGGTCTGGAAATAGCCGCTGGTGCTGAGCGGGGGCGGAGGGCGCATCTCATACTCTGATATGGCCCTTCTGGGACACAGTTCCTGCTTTGAGACCTCATCCAGATCCCTGCCATGGAGCCTGAAAGGAGTCTCACAAACCACCTCCCCCACCAGAGCTGTGTAGGCGATGCTCTCCAGCCAAGCCTTAAGCGCAATCAGCTCGCAAGAACAATTCCACGGGTTTTCCTCAAGCTGTAATTCCACTACTTTGTCCATATGCTCCAAAAGGCCGATGTAAGGGAACATTTTCAAGCGGTTGCCCCTAAGATCCAGGTGCGTCAAGGGCACGTTCCGGAAAATGTTCGTGGGCAGAGAGGACAACAAGTTGTCATTGAGAATCAGCACAGTCAGTTGATGAAGCCTGCTCAGCGCATTCGGTTCAATAGTGCTAATAAAATTATAGTCTATCTGAAGGTATTCTAGGCTCTCGAGTCCGACGAAAGTGTCGTCCCTAAGAATGTCTATTTTGTTATTGTTCAAATGTAATCTCTTTAATCCCTGGAGTCCATTGAATGCCCCCGTCTCCACCTCAGATATGTCATTATTACCTAAATGCAAAATGGTAACTCCGGTATAGTTGATGAAGTCATTGACAGACAGTCTTTTCAGCAAATTACCTGTCAGCAAAAGATGGTACATAGAAAACTGCACCGGGCTTATTTCCGACAGCCGCACAATGCCCCTGTTCTCACAACTGACCGTCAGAATGCCTTCCTTCTCGTCGCAAGTGCACAGATTCCTACAGATCTCCCCATAATTGTCATACATCTCAACCAGACTCAGAGATGTGGCAACCAGCAATATTATTTTCAGTATCCAGATATGCATTTTCTTGTGCAGGAATGGCCCAGCTCACGGTAGTGCAGTTGCAGTTTGGGGTGTCATCTAGAAAAGGAAAAGACGTGATGAATGTCTGTTACATGGACATGCAATCTCTACATCTGAAAAAGCATATTAAATGGTGGGCAATCCCAAAATGTTACAGGAACATGATTTCAAAGACAAATTTTCTGGATCCTTCCCATTTATGTAAAGCAAACTCTTCCTACCTAATGCAAAAGCAGATTCTGACATGAATAACCAATGTGCACTGTTCTTCAGCTTAAACTTTGCAATGCAAGAGGTCCTAAATGGCTTTACTATTATTTTAGGCTATCAGTGTTTAATATGGTCTCGTACCAAACTCTGTCAACGACGTCTATTCGATGTCTATGATTTATTCAATACAACACATCATGTATATTATGTAATGCTCATGATATTTCAAATACAATCACATTTCTTTTCATTACGGCATTCAGGCACATTTATAAAGACACAGAGGGGAGAACGAAGGGGGGAGAAAAGAGAGAGAAAACGTTCTTGCTCTTTTGAAATTTAAATCGACTGGCAGAAATGCTCTCCAATGCGCAATTTGGGAAATGCATTTCCAACATATTATCCGGCGGCATCTCAACTCATAGAGGCAAAACGTAAAGCCAGTTGCTCGTGCACTGAACAAATCGACATCTCCATGGTTTCCAACTTGAACATCTGCCGCTGAACGAGACAGATGAGCAAATCTACATATCATTGTCACTCTGCAAATCGCTTTAAAACATATCACGTAAGTGATTTTTTTTTTCGTCTTAAACCAGAGACCCTTGCCATACCCCAATGCAAATAATATTCCCCGTACTCACCCCACATATCCGACGGCTTCAGTTTTTATCAACTCCCAACGAGTATCGAAGTTAAACCTCGGAGTGCACGACACATCTACGTTTCACAAAGATGCCTATGTTGAATTTCTCCCTTTGATGCTGTATGTGACAGTCATAGCTCATCCCTCAGGCGACAAAGACGCGAGTTGATTAAAAGCAAAACGCGACGTCATCGATTATAGCCCGATTCCATCTTGATGGGGAGCAAACAATACTATATTAAACCATTTTGTTGTGTAGAAGCATTTGTATTCATGCTAATCAACCCCGCTCTCTCTCTCTCACTCTCTTTCTCCCCCCTCTCTTCCACATGAACACACACTTGGACGCACAAAGACACGCACACACACACACATACACACAAACACACACACACATTCACAGATACAGCACATAAGTCGCTATAATAAGATCCAAAAGTCTACACCGGTCACGTTGATTACCCATAAATTGGATAAAAAAAAAAATCGATACGTAAGTAAACAACAATATAACTAAGCCGATTCATCACAAAACAGCTCATTCATCGCGCACCCAAGCCGGTCTTTCCAAAGCAACGCGTAATGCCTCATAATTGAGGCTCCTAAATCTAACGCCCGAGGCTTGTGAAGCACATATGAAGTTGTGTAACGCGTACAGAACTGAATATTTCACAAGCCGACACAAGTGTTCAAGAGGCAGTTTTCTATGCCAGCGCGATAACTGCGTTTCAGCACCACGGACAGCTCCAGCCGCAGCAACACGGGGCTTCGTCTGTGAGATTGCTTGCTTTGCTTTGGAAGACAATCCGTGTTTCTTACCCGCTTAAACGTGGTAAATTCGAACACATCATGAGCACGGCCAATCCATAACCTTGAAGACACCGGTCCCCCTTTAGCCCGACTGTATAATAATCCGTGAAGTGGTTCGTGATCAGCCTGGGTATCGCAAACTCTCCCTGGAAACGTGACGGTCAGCAGGCTGAAAAGAGGAAAAACGCAAGTTTAGGAATTTGTCTTGATGTGCATTGCCATTCCCTGCCAAAATCCAACGAGTGCAATGTCCATTTTAAACGAAATGTATCCACAAGCAAGGCAGTCTATCCTTTTTTCTCAGAAACGGACGCGCAAAGTACGCATCCCCGAGACGCTTGTAAGTGGTACGGCTGGTATCGCGTTGTATATTGCCGGATGTACATGTGATTTCTTCGCTGATCTCTGGTTCCTCCAATGCAGTGTTGTCTGTTTTCATATTTTTGTATTTTTTTTATTCTTGTTTTGGCAAGAGGTTCCCATAAATCCGTCTTTGGAGATGTGTTGCCATCTTAACTAGTGTTTCAACTAGTGGAACTTGGATTTCCATTGGCTCACTGTTGCTGTACTGTCGTCAGATCAATTGTAAATTTGGGGCAGGGTGGAATATTTATGAGAGGACTTAAAATAAGAGCTTCGTGCACAATATGTTGATCGCACACTGCCCTCTCTCTATCTTATTTTACGCAACGGCATAATTGAAGGGTGATGGCGATGGTAAGACAATCGGAGAGAGAAAGAAGAGGACGAAAAAAGCACAGTGAGAGAGAGAGAGAGAGAGAGAGAGAGAGAGAGAGAGATGCCCATAGAGGGCAGTGTAATTCGGTAAAAGAATCTTTTGCCATTTGTATGCAGTGCACGACACATTTAACTTGTTATATCCTATAGTTCAGTTTCATTTTGCATAATGGCCACAAAGCATATGCCAATCAAAATTGCAGCCAATTTACTTGGCACAAAAGAAAGGTCTAGTAATGCATAAGATTGGCAATGCAAACTTTTATGTTGTGTTTTGTCATTTACTCAACCTAGGTAAGAGAGAAAGACCTCAACTAATGCTCCATCAACCACATCGCCCTTAAGGCAGAGATCAGCAATGCTTCTAAGGTTGCATGGAGCAAAATTTTACTTCTAATCCCTGATATTTGGGAGACAGATAAGCTAAATGACAAGCAAGCTTCAACCTTGGATTACTGATGCATCATTTGTCACCTGCAGGTTGATAATGTATTGTATCAGATAAACAGAGAAAAAAAAAAAAAAAAAAGAGACGTGTGAGATGTGTGATATATGTATATGACAGCTGAAGTCACACCTACAGATGTATGGATGTCATTGTATCTGTTAACTATATATATATATATATATATATATATATATATACACACATATATATATATATATATATATATATATATATATATATATATATATATATATATATATATATATATATATATATATATATGTATATATATATATATATAAGGCACAACAAAAATAGCTATGCTAAGCTTTGGATGATGAAACAATAATTTACTGTTTAAAATTTATAAAGAATCTCAAGTCACAATTTAAACATGCTTGACAGGGTTGCTATAGTTAATTTAAAATGAATTTAAATAAATATTAACTGGTATAATAAATAATAATAATAATAATAATAATAATAATAATAATAATAATAATAACAATAAATAATAAACTAAAAGTTTTACAGTTTAGTTTAATGTACTAAAATGACCGAAACCAGACAGCAAAATTACTAAAACTTTAAGCAAAAATAAAATTAAAATAGAAAAACAAATTCAAACAGTTAATAAACATTATAACAGTATTTCAGTCTTAAAATAACACTGGTGCCTGAGCTAACTTTATTTAAAATAAATTATATTCGGCCTAATATTGAAATGGTATGTTAACATTTTTAAGCAAAATATTTTAGAAAAAATAAATAATAATAATAATAAAAATTAAAATTAAATTCAATGATAAATCAATAGCAATATTCTTAAAAAAAGGCAAATAAGCAATTAGAGATTAATAATAATAATAATAATAATAATAATAAGATGTTTGTTAGGTTGTAATTTATGGGGGGTGGGGGTACTTACTGTTGAAATGCCTTTGCAATGTAATACCAAATGCTGTTTATTTTAAAGTGAGGATAACACAAGCAAAGCACACTTTTTAAGCAAAACATTTGACAAAGCAAAGTTTGTTGGGCTTAAAAAAGTGAAATGGTTAATATAATGAACTACACCTGTTGTAAAAACCACTGCCAGAGCAGCTGAGTAAACATCATTGAGGAAAAATGCCTCTCTTATCTCATCTGGAGAAAAAAAACAAAAAAAAAAACAAGTTTATGCAGCATTTGCTGTTTGGTTTGATGTTTTGTTGTCTACTGCAAAAACATTTTAGTATGGTTATCCCGCAATAAAGTATCCAAATACACACTCTCTAGGCCTGCAAACCAGTGCTAGATGTTTTCTGAAACACATCACCCTCCTTAACTGCTGGCCGTAGATTTATAAGGGCTCAGCTCCAATTACACCTCAAGAGCCACTGAGCACTCAGAGTGTAAATAGAATTAACTCTAGCATGCTAAAGCTCACATGTCCTAAGGAATCTCCTCCTTTGTCCTCTTTTGTATGCTAATTCGTAACGTCCACCTCCCTTCCTATTCCAATGAGGACAGTAAGCGAGTGTGACATCTACAACATCTTTAGCGTGGCATCGAAATTAACCACTAAGATGCATTAAATTATTTAAGTCACAGGCTGTGGCTAATCGCATTAAACGGCTACAGTTATAGGACATTTCCTGTTGTGAAGGACAAATCTCCAGAACTGAAATACCATTAACGTAATCTTTCAGAAAGTCCCACTCAGCATACAGTTACAGCCAAAATACATTACAGTCACTGCAAACCTTACTGCTTCACAGTATATCTAGTGCAAACTTTCTACAAATAGACCACTACTTTTTCACAAATCCAAACAAACAAACAAACAACAACAAAAAAAGACCTACACTCAAAAAAAGAAAGCCTTTTTTTTTTTTAAAGATTCATGCAATTTATTTAAAAGTAAAATGTTATCAAATTAATTCTTACATATTTTAATTGAATAACTGAACAATCCTTAATCAGTTATTCAAATAAAATATGTAAGGATTATTCAGTTTTACTAGTAATTGAACTCTGTAAATCTTAAAATTGTCATTGTATTAGTTTACAAAATGTTAAAAAGGTAAAAACACAGAAAAAAAATGCTATGTTAAGTTCTGGATGATAAAACAATAATTTACTATTCAAAATATATAAAGAGAAAAAAAACTATTTTGAGTAAATTAAAAAAGAAAAAAAGAAAATAAATAAATAAATAAATAAATAAATAAATAAATAAATATTTGAAAACATTTAATAAAGTTTAGACGCATAGATACATACATACAAAACCAAACAACAAGTAAAATGAAAATGAAAATGGAGAAGCATAAAAATAAAAACAATTTAAACAATTAATAAAAGTAATAAAAACAATTAATAAAAACTATGATAGTATTTCAGTACACTAAATTACACTAAATTAAATTGTGCTTCAGATGAATTTATTTAAAATAAATCATGTTTGGCCTAATATTGCAATGGTATGTCAAAGATTTTAAGCAAAACATTTCAGAAAAGAAATAATTAAAATGATAAATCAGTATATAAAATGGATTATTTTATTTTAACATGAACATATCAGTGTAATTTTGTGAAAATGATAAATCAATAGATATATTTTTAAAAATGACTGTAAAAGCAATTACAGACAATAATAATAATAATAAGGCCTTGCGTCAAAAGTGGGAGCGTCTTCTGGTTCAAAGTAAACAAGCGGGACGTGACACTCATTTATTCAACAGTTGACAGGAGTGACGGGCAAATGAAGCCTCGTGAAGCACCGATACTTTCATCTGACTGTTTCAGGAAAAGATTAAATTTCTAAGGTGTGTCGAAAACAGCGCGATCTGGTGGTTAGTAAAAAATAAAGCAGCCAAAAGCCTGTAAAGCTCCGTCGGAAGAATCATTCACCACAATTTCCATAGATCGATCCATGTTATATGCACAAATAAAAGCCTAACCGTGTGTGTGTTTGTTTGTTGAATTTCTGACTCCGTTAAATTTATTTACCCATTAAACAGTGCCATTAAATGCCAGTACGAATATCAATACGATGCAATAATGTACACATATATGGCATATATTTAATTTTCCTGAAATAATTTGTATTCTTCATATTACTTGTATGACTGGATATTTAAAAATGTAATTATTAAATAGGTCCCAATGAAAATGTGCTCGCAAAGTAAGATCTGGGGGTCGAACATTAGGACACGCAAAGTGAATCGCGCACATGACTGGACAGAAAGTGAGGCTTCTACTAAAGGGATTTCTACGTCAACAAGCCTCGAATCGAGGCTTCATCGGGCATGCCCTTTAACACAAGCTCTGATGTCTCGGTTCAAATGTCATTTCACTAGTTGACAGTCATTCAAGATTTAGCGATCTAAACTTGCTAATGATGTGGGAACACAAATTCGGAAATCATATGTTGTTCATAAGAACGTAATGACATCTCTCATGAAGGTGTGCATCTTTACAAAGTAAACAATGGTCTAAAAAAAACTTAGCCTCTTCGCTAATTAGCACACAAAATACCATTGGTATACTACGTCCGCCGCCTCACCGGAAGTTGTACCCACGTTCGTTTTTTACAGTAGCGCCCCCGGAAACTTGTGGATATATGTATATACATTTTTGATTTAAGCTATTCCCACATTTATTTATTTATTTAAATTGTATTAATCTTAAAATATTATAGTCAAAGTCAATATCAAACTGGCTAGCTATGCAAATTAATGCCATTTAATTTAAATAGCGCACCTAGACCTGTAGGAGGAACAGCATTCTGGCATATGCACATGGCTGAGCAACAATAAAGTCTGACTTTCGTGCATAAAAAAACATAATAATAATAAAGAAAGAAAGAAAGAAAAGAAAGAAAGAAAGAAAGAAATTCTAGCACATAACTCCTAGACATGACAGTCAACTGATTCCTCACTGTGGGAAAAATAGTCTGCAACAAAAAAGAAAAATAAAGCTATATTTATTTAATAGTTCATCAAAACATCTGTAAACATTGGTGTAGATGATTGGAAGGGGGTTGAGTTTGAAACATGCTGTCTTTACTCCTAAAAGAAGGGCTTACAGTCTCTTTGGTCTGATGCTCATAATACACTCTCATAAAAATAATGTTTTCCACTTAATAAACAATACTGCAAATTAAAACACAGAAGTTACCTTCTATAAGCTTATATATACAACTTCCAATAAATGGAGGAGAAACTTATTACTTTGGATAATAAAGTTGGCTTCATAAAGTAGGTTCTGGTTCCAGAAGACATAGACAAATATGCTATTTTCCACAAAAAGAAAGTAATATGCCTTGTGCAGTAGTACATACATCTAACTGACTCTCTTTGGACTCCACTGTGGTATTTTCCCAGAAATGCAGGAATAAACCACACTTTTATGTATGTAAAAGCCTTTCCCACAAAGCACACCATAACCCTCTGGCCAAATGTCTCTAGGCCTGACTTTAACCGCAATAAAACGAGAGCTCACATATATGTTTCATTTATCAGCCGGTCATAAATCATATAAAGAGGTACTGAGGCATAACAAACACATCACTCCTAGATTTTACAGCCAGTGTGAGAGTACATATTCCATCTTGGCTTCTGCTCATAATGCGGGTCTTTGAGGGGGTTGTAATCAAAAGTTTCAAAGTTAAACCGCAGCATTTATCAGCCGGCACTCTGATGTAAAACGTCGACTAGGATTCCGACTGAGGGGAGACAAGATTACCTGTTTGACAGGTAAGACGGATTGTTGAAACACAGGGAGGCTGGATTTGGGCTTACCTCTGTCGCTGAACGCTGCCAAAGCACAACCAGGAACCAAGAGGAAATAAAGAAGGAAATATTCTCACTTGACACGCTCACATCAAGGTCATCAATAACAGAACATGTGATTGAGTTGGAATAAGAGATTGGTAGTTGGTAAGATGTTCTGCATGATCTTTAACATGTTTGCTAAGGTGTTTTGAGTGATTTCTATATTGAGTGATATGTTGCTATATGGTTGCTTAGTGGCCAACAAAAAACCAACAAAAAAAAGTTTTTAAAGGTTTGTTTAAGCAGGCAATATCTTTGAATATGACCGATAATAGCATTTATAAGTTAATAATAATAATATTTCATAATTTCATTATACAAATTGACTATAATTTACAGCCGAACTATATTCTGTAATTTAAAACAATTTATTAAAGCAGTATTTTTCTGGTTTAAAGATACTGAGGGTCTTCTAATTGAATCTCAAATAATATAAATAAATAAATAAATAAATACATTTTAATATTAATTTATTATTTTTATATTATTTATTAATATTTTGAGTGATTTTAGAATATTTCTATATGGTTACTTAGTGACCCAAAACAAAACAAAACCAAAAAACAAACAAAAAAAAAGTTTCAAGGTTTATTCAAGTATATTCAATATAAATACAACTAATTATATAATTTATAAGTTAATAGTAATGTATAATTTAATTAAATTGACTATAATTTACAGCTGAATTTCATTCTGTAATTTTAAGCAATTTATTAAACCAATTTGTTTTATTGTATCTCAATTAAGATTAAACAAATATTTGCATACACAAAATAATAATAATAATAATAATAATAATAATAATAACAACAAGTAAAGTAAAGTAAAACAGTGGTGAACAGCAACAGTCAGTTATTTTAATATTATTTTTAAATATTATTGTAATATGTATTAATATTTTGAGTGATTTTAGCATATTTTGACTATAATTTACAGCTGAATTGTATTCTGTAATTTAAATTAATTTATTAAAGCAGTATTTTCTTAATGAATCTCAATTAAGATCAAACTTAAATTTTAACACACAAAATAATAATAATAATAATAATAATAATAATAATAATAATAATAATAATAATAAACAAGAAATAAATAAAAAAACAGCGGTCAGCAGCAACACGTCAGTTCATTTAATATTACTTAAATTTTTAAGAATATTTATCAATATTTTGAATTAACTTTTTAACTGTTTAAATTAAAATAAATGTAGTTTTTTAAAGCTCATTTTTATTATAAAAAAAATCTTACAAATCTCTTTATTTATTTATTTTATTTTATTTAATTTTTAATAGTTTTTTATTTTTTTATTTATTTTTTTTTTAATCTTCTTTTAGTTATAGTGCAATGCATGGCATGACAATATATATACTCCTGGTGTCTGTCTTTAGAGATTTATCTCCATCAGGTTAAATCAGTAACCCAAAGTATGAGCGATAGTACTTAGCCTTAGTAAACACCCTGAATAATTACACTGCTCATTGCTTTTTGCAAGAGAAATGAGAGCTGTTGCGGAACTGTGAAATCAAGAGAAAAAAATACATTATGCATGGCTTTACATCTGTCTTAGACTGAACAGCGGGGTTAATGTCATTCTGACCTTACACTTGTTCTACGCCATTTCCAACATCATGGAACATTTATTTATCTGTTTAGCCCATGAGAACTGGCCTCTTATTGCCAAAATAACAATAATACAACTGCTGCGGTGAGTCATTTGCTGTGTACTCAACACTCTTTTCACCACCTTTTTATTAAGGACACTCTGCCGTCTATCAACTGTCCGTAACCTCATGAACCTCCTCGGCCAACATATTCTATTTATTCCCATTGTCTCCAGACAAAGAGGCAACCTGTGAAAGCAGAAACCGGCAGAGTAGGATTATTTTTAGACTGATCCATCAGCTTACTTTATATATAAGACATCATGACATGAAATATGCCCCACATGTTGATTCAGGTGACACTTCTATAACCAGACCAGAAACATTCATTCAATGCAATATATAATTTTTATGAGAAACTGACTCATATATAGATATCTGGTTAAGATTTATATAAATGTATAAGGAAAATATGTATCGATTATGACACGAGTGCTGATTTTGTCCCGATCTCTCACAAGCTTAAATGTGATTTTATACAACAGTTCAGTAAAAAAGAAGTTGATATTGTGTTATATTTTAAACACAATTTAGTTTCTGAATGAATCCGTGTGTAGAACAAATCGTGTGAACCAATTCAAAAGCCCATTTATAAAGAGAGCCATTTACTTAATTCCTGAATGAATCAGCCGTTTGAATGAATCAGCCGTTTGAACGAATCGAATGAATGAATGAATGACTCATAAAGACATGAATTGCCACCTGCTGGCAGACTTAGTTTCTTATTTAGACTATCATTTCATAAAAAAACATTAGAAGAAGAAGAAGAAGAAGAAGAAGAAAAATAAAAACATTAAAGGGATAGTTCACAAAAATAAATAAATAAATAAATAAAATTCTGTCATCATTTACTTACCCTAATGTAATTTCAAACCTTTGTTTTGTGGAACATGAAAGAAGGTATTTTGAAGACTTTTGGTAACAAAGCTGTTTTGGTTACCAATGATTTTCATCGTATGAACAAAAAAATACTGAGATGTTTCTCAGATTATCTTCTTTTATGTTCAATAGTTTACGTTAGGCTGTAAATGTTTATGTGTAATAAATTCTGTTGAATCAAATAAAATATTTCTTTATAAAGCTACAGTTGTAATTGTCCACTTGATACTTTCTGATTTAACACAAAAATAGCATAATAATAATAATAATAATAATAATAATAATAATAATAATAATAATAATAATTATTATTATTATAATAATAATAGTAATAATAATAAAAGGGATATATATATATATATATATATATATATATATATTATTTATTTATTTATATTATATTTATTTTTTTTTTAAACCCTATGATGCATGAATTATTATATCACAAAGTAATATTTTTTTCACATATTTGGTTTTACTTTTAAACATGTGAACAATCATGCCAATATTTTTTTTTTTTTTTTTTTTTTTTTTTCATGATCTTTTTTGGAGGGAGTTACATATATGTCCACTGTAGTGGACACCATGCATCATGTATAGTTAGTAAGTCAATGGAAGTCATTGACTGGTCTCAAAAAAAACATGTTTTTAAATAATTTACTAACAGTAAATGGTATGAATACACAAAAGAACAACAAGCTATGTAATGATGACACGGTAAGTGATGTGTAATAAACAAAAGGCAAGAATTGAATTGAAACCGAATTAAATGATAATCTAAAGGTTATTTAATATTTCTGTTCAGTAAAACCATTCAAGTGTAAATTATATCATAATTTTAATAAAATATAACAATAAGGCAAAATCTATATATGGGCCCATAGGCAGAATGATACCCATTGGTGCATGACATCTACTGTAGTGGACATATATTTTTCTTTCGAAGAAAAAAAAAATGGAGAAGAAAAATAATGTTAAAATGTGGATGAAAGTATTTCTGACATCCTATTTAACTGAAAAATATTTTTTGTACCTGTCTGGTTTTCTGAGAATAAAATAATTTAACACTTATTCCTGAGTTCAAATATGTCTTTGGTTTCAGTTAAAAGTTTATAAACTAAGGACATAAAAGTTCATGCATTACTAAATAATTAGCAATGAAGATCGATGAGATTTTAAAATGTTTTTTTTTTTTTTTTTATGCTCGCCAAAGCTGTATTTATTTGATAAAAAATGCAATAAAAACAGAACTAATGTGAAATATTATTAAAATTTAAAATAACTGTATTGTATTGTAATATACTATAAAATATAATTTATTCCTGTGATGCAATGCTAAATTTTCAGCATCATTACTCCAGTCTTCAGTGTCACATGATCCTTCAGAAATCACTCTAATATGTTGATTTGCTTCTCAATTTCTGATTATTATCAATGTTGTTATTATAAAAGTATTTATGTTTTTATCCATCTATCCATGCATCATATCTCTTTTTTGCACATACTTTAAATCCTCAGTGTTATATCTTTGATTTAGTACTACTCTTTATTTTAGCAGGAAGCACGCTACTTTGTCAGCACTTTGATACTGCAAAACGGAAGCTGGTTGTATACCGCCTCAAAACGTAAAAAGAAGTACACAAGCATTTCCTTTGTGACAGGTGCGGGTTTGAACTGTCTCTCGGAGCAGACGCATCAGTGCAGCTTCTGTCGCTTTTACAGTACATTACCCTGCAATGAAAAGCACAAAATTTACACTTCTACTGTAGAAATTCAATCCGTCAGGAGGAACGGCAGCATCAAAATACATAATAATATAAACAAACAGCAAGCTGCTCCTCTGCTGGATACAAAAGTTCAAAAAGTTTATTTATTTATATGCTCGTTTGTTTCTTTCCGGGCATCTTTGTGCAGAGAGTTCGCTGGCAGTGACATTTTCTTGTTTCGCTTCCAATCTCATAACAAACAGAAGGAAAACTATTTTGCATATGTGAAATTGCTGATGAACCATAATGGCTCTTTAATGACCTGATCATTACTCTACACCTCTTATTGAGAGGATCGCATTTGTTTGCCATTAGATTGAAATCCAGAGAAAGAGGAGGTTACTTCTGCTGAAATTAATAGATTTCTTAACTCACAAGAGGAACTATTTGTCCTCCAGTTCAAATTGGTCCCTTAATTAAAACCACTTTGCAAAAACGAATAAGAATATCATCATGCGCAAATCAATTTTGTTCAGAGCAGGCATTAACCGCATTTTCCCTTTTTCAATTATCGTTTGATAAGAACATTTGCATTCATCTAAGTACGTCTGTTGTTTTCATTTCATTGCTGACTGGTATAAATATGAAGCAAAAAAGGTATTTTTTTTTAACCTTATCACAAGCTGTACACCCACCTCTCCATACTTAAATAATACAGACAAGAAGTTAGAGAAGATGACTGACAACAACCAAAGAAAATGATCTGGTTTGCAGTGCATTATTCACGGCCAAAGCTTATAGAAACGGAAATGCAAATATTTGTCTGTCACTTCAGAGCTGAAAGCCCTACGGAGGATTCAATGGACACCAATGAGTATTTATTTACCATGGAAAATCACTATAGAGACCCTGCTGGGACGACTTTCCATGCAAAGACTGTGTTACTCTGCTGTGTGGATCATTGATTTCTTTGCCTGTGATTTGAATCCTGCTGCTCAGGTTCATGGGAATGAACGCTGAAGGACTGGAGATGTCTTTCTCAATGGGAGAAATCCTATTTTGAGCTCGCATTCAATATACAGTATTGTTTTGGACAAAAAGATCGCTGACAGTCATACTGTCAGAATGTTTGCTGTTTTAAAGACCGAAATGCCATGTAAAATTAACACATGAGGCTTGAATGGCTTGAAATACCATCATTGGAACAATTACCACCTCTTCAGATAAAATGTCTCGTATCATAGAGAATTTACTTGGTGTTAAATATTATGCGCTTCCCCTTGTGTTTTTTTTTTTTTTTTTTTTTAACATCATATGAAGGCTGATGGAAATAAATAAATAAATAAATAAATAAATAAATAAATAAAACAACTCTTCTGAAAGGTAAATTCTAACTGATCGTTTAATGGAGGAACAAATTCATACTGATATCACAAGATAAAATGTGCCAGCAAAATCAAAAACAACTGTATTACTATTCTAGCAAACTGTCAAACAATGTAACCATATTAATTATTCATGCCCTAGTGCATGCTGGGAAGAGGGTGAATGAGACTGAGGCCCCGCACTACTCATTTGTGTGTCTTTTTGAACAAAATAAAGAAATAAATACACAATTCAAACTCACATGCTGTGCTTGTACATTAATACATTTCGTGCATATATATATATTTCACTTAGCATTCCTCATTTTTGTTTAGTTTAACTTGATGCACTGAATTAAGTAAAACTAAAACTGAAATAACAATTATTTAAAAATCTATACACAACATATATATTACATAAGTATTACATTAACATTGGCTTGTTGGTTAAACCAGAGTAATATAATGCAATTAAATGCAATTATAATGCAATTAAAAAAAGTTACATAACTGAAAACTGTAAAAGGTTCAAACAAACGACTACAATCTTAGAGCTTCAGAAAAACTACAATAATCAAGCAGACCCTTTTGCTTTTTTCAGCATTATTAATTTGATCTGAAAATCATCTGTGCAGAGCACTCTCCCATTAATGAATGGCACATTACAGCTGAGAGTTGTTACAATTTCGCAAATCTCAATTTCTGAGTCTCAGTTTCTTGTTATAGTTACATGCGGGAAAATAAGCAAAATGGCTTGGCCAAATGTAATCCCAAAAAAGAAAAAAGACAGGAGAATAATGCGTGCTTTTTCTTATTCCAAATGCTTTTCTTTGATCTGACATATAGTACATTACCAGTAAAAAGTTTGGATTTTTTTTTTTTTTTTAGCTGTTCGTGTAGACACAGCCATATACATATTGAACAACAAGTATGCATACCATATAGAAATTTCATGACATGTAGGATCATCAAAGACTTTTGACTATCAGAGTCAAACTCACAGCTTACTTTGGCATCAAACCACTGTTTTGGATATGAAGAGCTCAGTAGTTTCTACATTTTTAAGAGATGTTTCTAGTCCAGGTAAATCTGAAATTGAATGTGCATGACGCTAACATCACATCTTAGCACTTTCACAGTCTCGGCTGTTTGAATTCAAATTGATAAAGCGCAGCTTCAAGCGCAAAAACCTCTCCCTTCCCTTGAGCCTCACGGCCAGCCATATCTAACAGTCACCAGTCCTCATTTTCTTTTCATTCACAGCCAGTGTTTCAAACCGGACAGGTCATGCATTGCTAGAAGTATCTGATGAAATTGGCCCTTCTCAGAGCTCCTGGGCAGAAGATCACAAAGCAGACTGGCGGATGAGTTCTCCCAGGATGCTTTCTGCCCACTGAAACTTGCCTTTTCTCGTGTCCTCAGAGGGCCAGAGCTGCCAGGCCTCAGCAACAGTCCAAAGAAACAGGCAGTCTGGTCTTCACTAGGTTGCTCGTGTAATGAAGGAAGAGACGACTAATGCTACAGCAAAGGACATTCTGCTGAGTTAATAAGTGAGGCAAGGAGAGAGATAGACAAGTATTCACACTCCTGAGTCACACTTCAAAATGTCTGAACGTCATTTTATTAGATTGGAAAATTAATGCTTATTAACTTAACTTCATTTTGGTCTCTCATCTACATATAAAATGTTGAGAATAAATGAATGAATAAATGAAGGAATCAGTCAGTCAATCAATCAATCAATGCATTTTTTAAAACCCTATATATATGAAGAAAAACTAAAATGTAAAAATGTAAACTAAAATGTAAAATGTAAACTACTTTTACTAAACTTTTTTTTTTTTTATGTTCTACTAAATAACAGTAACAAAATGTCCAAAAACTTTATGAATATCCATTGATTGCATCATTTTCATACCTAACAAACTCTTTTTTTTTTCTTTTTTCTTTTCTTTTTTTTTTTGTTACTTGTTTTAATATTTTGTAAAATATGTGGTAAATATGAACACACATACACACACACACCGCTGTATGTTTATTCTTTAATATCTAAAGTTTTTAGTGAAATGTAGAATCAATCAATCAAATTTTGAGATTGATTTATTCATATACATGAAGAAAATATTTCTAAAATGTTTTCATCCACATGCCTGTTTATTATTATTATTTATTTATTTTTATTTTTAATTTAAATTGACAGATACAAAATGTCCAAAAATGTTACGAATATTTTTTGGATTTTGTCATTTTCATACCTAACAAACTTTTTTTTTCTTTCTTTTTTTTTTTTTTTCTTTTCTATTTTGTCACTTGGTTTGATATTTTGTAAATATGAATACACACACACCTTTGTATATTTATTATTTTATCATGCTCATATTTAAAGTCTTCAGTGAAATGTAAAATAAATAAATAAATAAGTTAATTAATTAATTAATAATAATAATAATAATAATAATAATAATAATTAAAAAAAACAAATAAAAAACAAACAAAAAATATTTTTCAAAAATCTGAAATGTTTTCTCCACATTTTGACATTATTTATTAATTTATTTATTTATATTTTATTTATTTTATTTTTTGATGTTCTATTAAAGATTGACATCTGCAAAAAATAAATAAATAAAAAATTAATTAATTAATTAATTAATTAATTAATTAATTATAATAATAATAATAATAATAATAATAATAATAATAATAATAATAATAATAATAATAATAATAATAGTCTTTTTTTTTTTTTTTTTTTTGTACCACTTGGTTTGATATTTTGTATATCTAATGCAATGACATCCATACAGTGTATTCTGTGTCTCAAGGGTCCAAATACATTTGGGGCCTACTTTATATCGCACATAATGAGATGGAAAATTCAATGGTGTGATCTATGCACCGTGATGTTTTGCTGTTTGCTCTGAATTGGGTCCATTACACAAAAACTAAGCATTACTCAAAGGAAACTTAGGCCGAATGCATTGCTCATGACTTGAGTTAAATGAAACGACTACAATCTGAAAGCATTTGGTAATGAAACAGTGAAATAAAAAATGCCAGGGCTGTTTATCTCATTACGTGGCGATACAGAGGTAAAGCACCTTCATTTATGTCTCTAATCTCCACCATTAGTTATGTCTCTTTTTATTATCTCTCGAACATAACGACGATCGCTCCAAATTAGACAAGAGCAATTGCATATCACAGGCTTATAAATTAAATCAATTAACCGCATACTGCGACGAAAACGGGTGCATATTGTCAGACAACCCAATTAGGTGACAGTAAAGCATGAAATAAGCGCCGCTTTATGCGAGGCCAGCAACCTGACGGCTTCAAATGCATTCGGATTCGGAAAATGTCATGAACTCAATCAAACGTGGGAATCTGAAGATAATTGTTTTCCCTGAATGGCTCCTTTTGTGTGTCGACTCACACCGGTCGAGACGGAAACCCAAAACGCTGTCAGCTAGCTGACATCCCCAGCCGCCGAGCGTCGCGTGATTGCCGTTCGCATTCTGACAAATTCATTTTTCTATACCTTGCTAACCTTTCACGCGTTCGCGAGCTTACAAACCACCAGAGGAACGTCCTTCCGCTTATTCGACACATTTTAAGGACTTGCCTTAGGAAATAAAGGAGGGGGAAAAAAAGAGCCGGAAGGCCTCGCTTTGATAAAGGTAATTAATCAAGCACGCAATAAATCGCCCAGCAGGGGAATTCACCTCAAGCTATCGCAATTACCTCACAGGATAACACAGACATATGTTTACATTTGCATAGTCTCTTCATTTTGCAGGATGAAACCCTGCGGAAGCTCTTCGGCAACACCGAGGTTGTGCGATGTGGGGACGACGTGCATTTAAAATGTGGATAAAACAAATTATGAACGCATTTAGGTACAAAATCGTGGCCTTGACACACGCAGCTCTGTGCAGGCGCCGAATATATTTTTGGCATCTTAAGTGGAGGAAAGTGTCTTTTTGTTGGCGAGTCTCTTGTTCATTGTTCTCGGTATTGATTTTTATTTATTTATTTTTCTGGGGGCTTGTCATGTTGTCCCCTTGAGAGCTGATTTGCATAACATCATATCCGTCCGCTGACTTGTTTGTACTGGGAAAGAAAAGGAAAAAAAGTCTGCAAGGGAAATAAATAAATAAATGAAACAAAGACACACATGAAGCCATAGCAGATAACAGTTCCCACCCGGTCTTCAGTGATGTTTCTCACTACAGACCTTTGAATTGTCGTACGGTTTGACAACATCTAAAGAGGATATTAAAAGGAGGTAAACTGTTGGGAAACTTTCTGAAACAACACGACAGTGTTTATAGGATCACGCCATAGGTGGGGGAAACAAACAGGTGTGAGGTACATGAAGACAAATCGGTCTTTCATCAGCAAACTCCTTTTGTGTCAGAGGAATTTGCTAATGCTGAAACAGAGATAAAAATGGCTTTATTACTACTTAACTAAAGAGATCTTGGATCATATCAAGTGTAATTCAGCAATAAAACCAGACACGTTTTCCCTCTGAGCAATGTCAAAAACATATTGCTGCACTAAAAGTGCCAGCTTCTTCAGGTGTAATGCACTATAAACAGTTTTGGAAACCTTTTTTTTCTTATAATACGCAGGGCTGTCAAATGATTCATATTTTTATAAATTCATAAAAAAAAAAAAATCTCAATCAAATAATATTGGTTAATTAAATGTACTATATTAATAACAATTAATGAATTTAAATTGTATCATAATTAATCACACTGTAACTTTCAATAAATAAATATAATAATAATAATAATAATAATAATTATTATTATTATTATTATTATTATTATTATTATTATTATACTACCACCAATACAGCACCATAACACAACACTAAGTTAAAACCACCAAATAAAATATTTGAGGTCAGTTTAATAAATAAAATAAATAAACAAACAAACAAACACACAAATAAATAAATAAATATCCAGAACTGTCAATTGATATTAGTTTTCTATAATTTCATTAATAAAATTATGTTGGTTAATTAAATGCATTCATTTAATATAATAATAATAATAATAATAATAATAATAATAATAATAATAATAATAATAATAATAATAATAATAATAAACCAATACAGCACTATAAGACAACACCTTAACCCTTTAACTGTCACTCCCATTTTTGAACACATACATAAAAATCCAGACTTAAATTTTTATAATTCATGAATGAAAACATTTTATAATATGATTTTGATGTACATTGTCCATGGTAATGCAATGTCTGATTTTAAAATGGGATGAATTTTGAGAGTTTAAGTTTTAAACTAATATATCATTTCTTATGATATCTAAAGTGTGAAAGGGAAAGAGGAAACAAAGAAAGTCTTATGTGACAAAGGTCAGAACTCATGTTATGAGGTAGAAGTTTTAAGTTGCACTCTTGACATATATTAATCTATTACTTTTCCTACATAATTTGTAACACAAAAATATGGTAAAATATCTATTTAGGAGTCTTAGACCTTTCCAACGATGTGTAGATTTGTCATGATTAGATTAGGATTTATTTGTAATATGGTGAAGGAAACGTCCCACATAGTGGACGGTGAAAATTAAAGGGTTAAGTTAAAAGCAACAAATAAAGTCTCTGAAGTCAGTTTACTTGTTTTAATAGTACATAGGTGCATGTGTATAATCACACTAATACTTGATGTAAACAAACAAACAAACAAATACATAAATAAATATGCAGAACTTAATTTATAAATAATTTATATTTGTATAATTTCATAGAAAAGTCTCATTAATTAAATCATGTTGTTAATTAAATATATACAATTATTATTATTATTATTATTATTATTATTATTATTATTATTATTCCACCAATACGGTACTATAAGACAACTCTTGAAGTTAAAACCATCCAATAAAGTATCTGAAGTCAGTTTACTTGTTTTTAATAGAGCATAGGTGCATGTGTATAAATTAATTGCACTGATACTTAGTGTAAATAAATAAATATGTTTAGACCAATATAGCACTGTAACACAACATCTGAAGTTAATGCCATCATATAAAGCCTTTATTGAGTTTACAGTGTTAAATCTCCCAGTTCAGTTTAATTTATGAGAAGGACCTTCATGCATCTGCACTGCAGGAAACTTTCCGAGAAAGCATTATTTATTCCAACTCTGGCAGTAAAAAGTTTGCAAAACACCTCTGGAGAACATCCATCCATGCCGAAACGATTTCAAATAAAACAGGTATACCCTGAAAGGCTTTAGAGTGCATTATGCACAAAAAGCCACTATAAACTCAAAGGTGAGTCAGATATTTAAATCAGTCAAAGCCACCAGCAACACGACATTCATTTAGCAACAGACGTTTGTGTCATTTCACATCAGCCGAGGCAACACTCCATTTGCCTGCATTGTGATAAGCTAAATAATAAACGAGAACTACGTATATTTGCACATTTGGACCGGTGTAATAATTTGTCTCAGGCAAAGTATAGGATTTGTATGCATGAATTAATACAGATTGGAAATTCATCACACTGTAAGGGAGGTTTTGCAGCAAAAGGCCACTGCCTTGAACTAAGAGGGTGTAACATTCACAGTTACAAACAGAATGATGAACAGCCGGGAATGAGTCGATAAAACAGAATAAAAAATTCAGTTTGAAATTAGAATGTGTATTTTTCATTGAAAAAGACAGGAGAGAGGGATATGCAGTGACCTGTCATGTAATGATGACTGTGCATTAATCAATAAACATCTTCACTAAGTAGAAACTTCATGACTAGAGCTCATGAGAAAGAGAAATGAGAGAAGAGAGAGGGAGAAGTGTCATCTGGATAGCTGGGTGAACAGAATTGAGGATTTATTGTGAACAGCTCGTCGGTGTGTTGGCCGCTGACTGCATCTGTCAGCAGAAAAACTGGTGACAAGTTATTAGCTTTAAGGTCAAAATCGTACAGTACAACTGTTTAAAATTCTTTCCTCTTTGACAGAACTCAGTTGGCCAGCCATCACCTCAGACGTTAGGCATTGTGGATTTATTTGCGATGTTGAAAACAGCATTCTTCACCTCAGTTCCTGACCTTAAAAGGATAGTTCAAGCCACACACACACACACACACAAAAATAAAATAAAAAAAAATAAAAAAAAAAAATAAAAAAAATGAAAATAAAAAAAAATAAAAGTAACCCAAACAATGTGTGCGCTATGTTTTGGCTTTTCAACTCTGGCATTTTGTGGCATTCAAGGTGTAAAAAAAAAAATAATAATAATAAAATAAAACAAAATAAAATAAAATAAAATAAAACTAGTGCTGTCAAACAATGAAGAATTGTTTCGTTTCAAAATAAAAGTTTCATTTGCCTAATAAATGTGTACTGTGTAATTATTATGTATATATAAATACACACAAATGTATGTATATATATATATATATATATATATATATATATATATATATATATATATATATATATGAGAAATATATATATATAATATATAATATAAATTATGTAAAATTTACAATAAATACATATACTTGTAAATATGTCTTACATATATACATGAATTTGTTTGTGTTTATATATTGTTTATATATACACATAATTACACACAGCACATACACACATATTAGGCAAACTAAAACTTTTTTGTATGCGATTAATCACGATTAATTATTTGACTAACTAAATAATTGACTAACTAACTAACTAACTAACTAACTAACTAACTAACTAACTAAATAAATAAATAAATAAATAAATAAATATTATTTTATTTTATTTTATTTTATTTATTTATTATTATTTTTTTAATTCTTGCTTCAGCAAGAACACATTATATTGGGGAAAAAGGTATCACATTTTCCAGAAAAATATGAAGCAGCACAACTGTTTTTTTATTTTTTTGAGCACCAAATCAGCAAACATATGGAGTAATTAATTGTAATCTATTTAAAATAGAAATGAATATTTTAAAGATTAGTATTTTAGAGATTTTTATAAATATTTTAGATTTTTTTTTTTTTTTTCATTACACTCAATTCCCATCCCTAATAATAACAGATTTTATTTTTGGATGAACTATTCCTTTAACCACTATAAATGAATTTTATGAAACTTTCAAGGTCAGTGCATGTGGACTCTTCAAGCGCCTCGTCTGACCATTATATTGACCCGCTTTAACTCAATGAACTGAAACTCCATTAAGGATTCATCTCCCATCACCCTCTGAAGTTCTACTCTACAGAGCCCAGATAATGAAACGTTGCAGGTCTTTGGCAGCAGAAGTCCAGCATGTTCTCCAAGACACTGCTATAAATTGACTACTTACAACGTCTTCTCATTCTCCATCCCTCAATAGCCCTTCTGCTCAACACCAGCAGTATCTACTGTACAGGCCAAGGACTGATCAACAGACCCAGTCATCAGCATCCTTACTTAATTTAAAAAAAAAAAAAAAAAAAAAAAAAAAAAAAAATCACTGAAAATTCAGACACTGTCACATAATTGAAAAGTGCATGAGAATGTACAGGACAGGGACAGGGGGAAGAAAACAACAATGAAACAACAGCCTCTTTCACAAAAAAATGAACGCCAAATGTCAAAGTTGCCAGACTCATGCAAGCATGTCTTTTCATCCAAACAGAAGAGGAGCTGCTGGAGCGTATGGAAGGCTTTAATCCGTTCCTCGTGGCCAAGAGTTACCTTTGTTACTGGAACATTTGAAGCCTTTCAGCTGTTGATTCCTCAAGGATGGACTGATCTGTGACCCTGCCTTGCCAGGTTATGGACTTTGTGTCTTTCTTTGTCCAAGGTTACACTAAAAGAAACTGTATAAAGGACTGACATTTTTAAAAGTATTCTGCTACACTGTCATACGATCAATTATGCACTCTCAGAAAAACTTTCAAAAAGCTGTAACCCCTTCAAAAGTACCTTGTTTACCCTTAAAGGATCCATATTAGTACCTCAGAGGTACTTATTTGTACCTATCGAGGTAGAATGCCAGTGACTTTTTAAAAAAAAAAAAAAAAAAAAACTCCCTCCTTCAGTGTGTTTGCGATTATTTACCCTAATTGTCACACAAAGATTATCTGATCTTTATTCATCCACTTAGAGAAGTAACAGCACACCTTTTCCCAACAAGCCACACATTTTAAGGTTTCATTCATGTCTGTAACACAAAGTGCGCAGGTCGAAACAAACCAAAGATCAGAGCACCATGGTAACAAAAATGAGCTCTTGTTGAAGGCAATTAATTAATACCTATTTCCACTAAATATGGGTTAAACTACATATAACAGCAGCTCATACTCTGAAAAATTAATCATAGCAACAGGTTTGGCAGGAAAATGTTTACAATGATCCCAGCCTGCCAAACACGGTCACTGACACCACTGCTGACTGTTTTGAGACAAATTTAGCAGTCTTCCAAGTAATTATTTGGCCTGTGATATTTATTTTCTGAATTCTCAGCATGTTTAGTGATAGAAAACTGGCGACATTCCAAAAAACAATATAAAATAAATAAATAAACCTGCGTAAATATGAAACTGTCTTTCTGAATGCTTTAGAAATGCAACAGTAAGCTTTAGCTGTCAACAGTATCCCATTTACTATGTATTATATCACATATTATATATACAGTGTTTACAGAAGCTTTTATCCAAAACAAGCAGACAGAATAGAAAAAGAATAGATAGTGCTAGTGTTAGAGGGTACATTCTAAAAAATGACTGTTAATTTAATGGTAAAACTGTAAAAATGCTACAGTAAAAACCTGTTAAATGGTGAAAAACTGTGTTGGACATTGGACATGTGATTTTACAGTAGTATACCATTTTCAAAAGTGAAAAATAGAATTTACAGTGAATAACCGTAAATTGACATTCCCAAAATTCCCTGTGTTACTTTTTGTTGTTGTTGTTGGTTGAAATAACTGTTTCTTCTTATTTGTTGCTTATCAGTTTTGTACATTAGGGTTATGTGTTACATCTAATGTTGTTAATTTTTTTGTCTTTTATGCCAAAAATCATCAGGATATTAAGTAAAAATCATGCTCCATGAAGATATTTTGTAAATTTCCTACCGTAAATATATCAAAACGCAATTTTTGATTAGTAATATGCATTGCTATAAACTTCATTTGGACAACTTTAAAGGCAATTTTCTCAATATTTAGATTTTTGCACCTGCAGATTTCATATTTTCAAATAGCTGTATCACGGCCAAACATTGTCCTTTCCTAACAAACCATATATCAACGGAAAGCTATTTATTCAGCTTTCAGATGATGTATAAATCTCAATTTTGAAAAATGTACACTTTATGACTGGTTTTAATGGTCCAGGGTCACATATGTTAATATTTAAAAGCTGCTTGTGGTGAGCTTTGGTTCATCATATGACTTTCTCATCACCACCTGCTTTTGATGGTTATCAGTGTATTACAAGGGTACAAAACAGATTTCAGTAGGTTGGTACATTAACATTATGTCAGTTAATGAAATTACGGTATTTAAATGTAAATTTAAAACTTTAAAACTATTTCTACCATATTTTTTTACGGTAAAATTCTTTTATTTTTTTATTATTTTTTTTTACCTTAAATTTTTTATTTAATTTACTTTTATATTTTTTTACAGTGTAATTTTTTTTAAATAATAAATTAAAAGAAAACAAAGAGTTAGAATAGAAATAAAATAGAGTGTGTGTGTGTGTATATATATGCATGCATTTTCAGGTATTTCACAGGCAGTAAATCATATTCCAGCGTCATTAAACATTAAAGCAATGTTCTGAGATGAAGATGTTGAAATGTCAAGATTTCTCAAGAAAGTCACAGCATATTTCTTCTTACTTAATCATAACAATGCTGAACTGTTGCATCATTGAAAGTCCAAACTTTTCACCAATTCATTTTAAAACAAAATATGGATAAAGTGGCTTCCTTAAATATTCAATAAACACAACATTAATATTAATGCTTAGAACTGTATACTTAGGGGGGTGTTCAAATCCCTTCCCCTGAGCATAAGCAATACTAACAGTGTCGCTTGCCTTAGAAAGCAGCACTAATAAAATGGAGTGACAGGTAAGCAGAGTCCGTAGGGGGAAAGGTGTTCGCTAAGTCGGGGAATTGGTGATGGTATTGGCAGTATTTTCAATGCTAATGAAGGGCAGGAGTTTGTATCGTCACTGTAGCCAGAAGCTTGCTGCTGTGAACACAGGGGTGCACAGATTGCCAGGCGGCCCAGTTCAGATTTAGTTGGGATAATGACGCGCAGGAGAGGAAGAGAAAAGCGTTTTCTCCTCTGGGAACTCCTCGAACTGGGACACCGGCACCTCTTTTGTATGCTCCTCTGATGAGACTGAAGTTGTGTCAGGTGTACGTCGCTTCCCGGCATCGGCTGCCAGTCATACTCCTGTTTTTCTGCTGGAAAAGTATACGCCACAAATGCTGATTGGTACACAGAGAGCACTCCATATCAAGGTTTTAAAGTAGCACTTACTGTACAGTTCAATAGTCGCTGCAAGGCAAAGAAAAGACTTTGCTCCTGATTTACGACTCTACGAAATGCTGAGTTGACATCCTAACATTTTATCTCTTCATAAATAGTCATTATTGCACTCCAAAAGTTCTGGCCAATAATATAAGCTTAAAAAAAAAATGCACAGGAAGCACAGCTTCTCCTATAATTTCATTTGGAAATGCAGCAAATGCCATGTATATCGGTTTAATACTTTTCAGGCATTTCAATAGATGTGTATAATAACATACTGCATTATCCCAGAGTGTATGGCATCATTGATTGTAACAAAGCACAGATCAATGTTGATTGCACAATTGGACGAAAAAACATCATTTTGGCTGCTGTGCTTCATTTGGACTCTACGAGATCGTCATAAGAATGGGATAAATTATTGGTTTATTGAACACTGGGCTTTTAAATCAATGCATTTTTGGCCCGGCCTATGTATAAAATGACTGGATTAGCTCTCAAATCAGCCAGTAATTGAAAAAGGTGATGGACATGACAGTAAGACTTTTATACTTCAGTTTGTTGACATACACACATATATATATATATATATATATATATATATATATATATATATATATATATATATATATATATATAATATATATATATATATATATATATATATATATATACACAGTGCCAATGCACACCCCTAATATATATATATATATATATATATATTAGGGGTGTGCATTGGCACTGCCCTCACGATTCGATTCGATTATGATTCACCAGGTAACGATTCGATTCAATTCGATTCTATGATGCATTGCGATCCATCAAAATTCTACTGCACACAAGGCACATTTTTTATCAGTCATGAGGCAATAATAACCCGTCTATCGCGGTCATCTCCCTCCGCCTCAGCCATCTTGCTCGTTGTTGTTGTTATTCCCCCGGAACCGGAAGTATTTGAAACTTCACAACTTTATTTTCCGCCAGAAAATAGACAGTGACATAATCGATTATGGCACTTTGCCGCATCGATGCTGAATCGTTCATGCCCCGCATCGCGATGCATCGCCGAATCGATTATTGTTAACACCCCTAATATATATATATATATATATATATATATATATATATATATATATATTTTTTTTTTTTTTTTTTTTTTAATATTGATATTAGTGATATATTGATAACACTGAGATATTGTCACACCCCTGTGGACTGTTTTTTTCCCTGTGTGTCCTTTTTTGGTCTTTCCTGTTCCGTTTTCTATTATGACATCATTGTTTAATCACTTACACCTGTCCTCGTCTCATTGGCCTCGTTATTTAAGTTTGGTTCTGTTCCCTGTTTGGTTGTCGGTTCTTAAAGTCTTTTTTGTTGTGTTGCGTGTGTATTCCCTACTGTTCCTTTTCCGTTGTATGGATTATATAAATAAACTGCGTGTTCCTGACTTCCTCGTCCCTACTCCTCATTCCCGCACACGACGCATGTGACAGATATTTTACATTACATTTTATATTATGTATTTTATATTTTATTGTATCAATAAATAACAAAAAATTACCTAAATTAATAAATGCAAATATATATATATATATATATATATATATATATATATATTAATTATGACTGAACTAACAATGAACAGCACTTTTTTTTATTAATTAACTTTAATGTATTTATTTTTTTATATTATTAATATGTAATACATCAATAGCATTTTGAATAAAATGATAAAATCTACACATTTATTAATTTGGATTCAAGTTGATTTCTATATATAACTAATTTTTAATATTTTAACAAGTCACGCAAATTAACTTTACGGCATATATTTTATTTAATAATTTAACAAAAACAGTGTAAATAAAATCTAACCTAAATAATCCAAAAATATTGTACCTATTAGAATAATAAATTTAATAACATAGCTGCAAGCAGCAATTACCGGGGTTCGAGCATATAAGGCCTTTGCGGTGCTATGCTTTTAGGGTGTAGTCCAACCCAAAATATATGGCTAACACTAAAACGCATCCAGGTTGGAGAATACACTCACAAACACATAAACTAAATGGTTGAACTGTTATATTAATGTTCTTTAAGCATTATTACAAACACACACACATTTTGTTGCACATAAGAGATTTGTGTAATAAATGGTAGGTGACAAAATGCATACTGCAACTCTTATCTTTTTAAGAGTTTATATATCATTTTCAGGTTTCACTGTAATCATAATCTTGTATTATTGTCAAATATGAAATATCTGTATAAATGAAGTGGTAAGCTTTGACTAACTGCGATTTGAAATGTTCTAACAATGATCTAGTATTGTGTAGTATGAATTCAAAACCTCAAAGAATGAAAAGCAGTGTTCTAGTAATTTCAAATGAACCATTAGTGGTCTTCTGCTGCCATCTAGTGGTTATAGTAGCAATTTCATGGTGTTTCAAAGAGAGATGCATTGTTTTTAAGCTTTATAACTGTTACATTGCCTTTTTTTGCCTGATGTCAGTGAAACATATGCTTGTTTAGAATCATATGATTATGATGATTTTACTGAGGTTTGTAAAGTTTTATTTTCTTTTAGGACTTATAGACTAGTTCATGATCATATTCTTAAATGGCCCTGCTTTCGCTGTCTAAATGCAAATGTTCAACATTACAAACATAACTGTTTATCTAGGGAGTCCAGAGAATTTTACTTCAGTGGTTTTATTGAATTTGAGTCAAAAACCTAGGACTAGTTCACAGTATTTTTTTTTTTTTAATAATATCAAATATTTAAAGAATAGTTGGATTGACAGCAATGGTACAAGAGGCAAAATTGTTGAGAATGAGGAGATCTATCCTATGGTATGAAGACCTAGAGTTTGTGTGAATATATAAGCATTTTTTTTTTTTTTTGCAATTTGAGGCCAATTACCATAGAAATGTGTTTTTGAATCCTTTTTAACTGTTATAGTGCCACCTATGGTCCGATCTCCGAGCAATAGTTCTTGAGGCAAAGTTGCTCATTAGGAGGAGATCTATCAAATGATATGAATAGTGTGTGGATGTGTGAAACACCACGTGATTACAAAGCCATAAAACTTGTTAGCGCCAACTAGTGGCCGATTTCTTTCAAAATTCTTACAGACCTCCAGGGCCATGTTCATGAGTTATAGCCATTTTACTACATGCTCAAACCCCTAATTATTGTAAACTTATGTATCTTCAAGTGATAAAGTTGTCTGAAATCTTACTGGTACATTATTTCCATTCATTCATTCATTCATTCACATTTATATATACTTTATACAGTTTGATAGATGGACTGCTTAGTTGCTTTGAAAACAACACTGCAGTTCACTGCACTTTTTGTCATTGAAAACTGGCACATGTGTTTCCCATCATTTGTAAACCACTGTCATAGATACAGTCTGCAAAAAAAAGAAAAAAAAAAAAAAAAGTTTTTAGGATCATTTTAGGATGCCTCTTCCCTCAGCAGATTTCTCCTCCCAGATGCCAATTTCCTCTCCACTGTGACTTGAATGATTACCGTCGACTGCCAAGAGTATCTTGGACTGCATTTTTAAGTTGCGGTTCATCAGAACCACACATAACAGTGAATTTTCTCCAAGTTTTACTCCGGAGCAGATATGCCAGTCATATCTGCTATCGAAGCTCAACAGCTTTCTGTTGTTGATGACCTCTTCTGCAGAGTTTATCAAAACTGCTTTATCATTCTCACATCTCCATCTTGTGGTCTTTATATAGTTTGGTGGTTTAGGTTTCATTCGATTTGCTTAAATTTCACTGTTCGGTAGGATTAAATATCTGTCAAGTATCATGTTTTGTTCTAGGACCATCTTGTAGTTTTGTGTTTCTTGAGGAAAATGTCACAGTTTTATTTATATTGATCTGTATTTAAGAATATAAATGTATACAACTATAGAAACAAATATATAAGCATTTCATATTGAAAAACCAAACATAATATTGTCTATAGAATATTTGTAGATATACTAATGCATTGCATGCACCTTCATCAATCACTATTGCAAAATAAACCAAAATAAAAATGCAAAATAAGACCCTAATGTGAAGCCGAATGGTTTATTTTGTGAAAAACAACTAGCTGACTGTACATAATCCCAATTGATACAGTTTTTATCGATTGCTAAAACACTGTAACCAGCTTTTGAACTGAAAGTTCAAAACCATAATGCCATTTTTCAAAAGCATACCCATTTCCCTAAACTATAAACACTATTCCCCTGCTTTAACACATGAATCAGATTTGGTGAACTGTTATGGCAAAACTCTACACACAAATCCCTACATTTTTCAGTGCTTAAACCATGTGGTCATTTAGAAAGCACTAGCATTCAATATTGTTCACTCAAGTCTGCAAAGTTTGAGCTCAGTTAGCACACAATTACTTAAGTGGAAACACTATGAGTCAAAATTTATCACACACCAGTTAAAGGCACAATATGTAAGTCTTCGCCGCTAGAGGTCGCATTTTCAAAACAACAACAGAGTTGAAGCTCGATGATGCAAGGAGGGAGCATGGAACGTTGGGAGATGTCGTTTTCACAAATCATAATCACGGATGAGGTAATGTATTACTTTTTTATTAACTTACCTGTACATTTAATAACAGTATTTTATGAGATCGTAATGAGTTATCTGCAAAGAACATGAAATTTGTTTCAATATTAGCCTTTTACTGATATGTGACTATTTGTCATGATTTGACAGGTTAATGATGCCATTTTTATGTGTAAAACAGACGTTCTTAAAGTAAATTTGAACGAACCCACCATATTTGCAAGTAGGCTAAATGTTTTTGTGCAGCACATACTGCATTTAATTACATTACCATAGGTTTGCTCACCAGAATCGATAAAAACTAGCACCTAATTTTTGGCCGAAAGAGAAAAAATAAATAAATAAAAATTATATATATATATATTTTTTTTTTTTCTTTTGGCCAAAAATTCGGTGCATCCCTAGTTTTTATCAAGTCTGGTGAGCAAGTCTGGTCAGAAATATATATATATATATATATATATATATATATATGTAAAATACACAGGCCTCTATATGGCGCGCCGCACAGCACCGCACTGACCGGCAGTGTTCAGCATGCAGTTTCACTCTCCTCTAGCCGCTGTCACTGGGCGGTGTGACGCTGCTCAATATTCTGCTCAATATTCCGCTCTATGAATGTGCGTTCTGCTCGTGTACCGCTATTCGTGCTCACCGGAACAAAAGAGTCCGTTCAAATAACGCGCCTATAGGAAGTTTCTATGTAGTATACTTGTTCCTGTTTGCAGTAGCGCTACTGTGCTATGCTGTAGTAGAGCAGTACTGGCCAACACTGGTAAAATGACCTTACCCTCTCATCCACTGATCTGCTCCCTATGCTCTACTCACGTTCTTTGCAAAGTGTAATCGTGATCCATGTCAGATTTTTGTCAGACCACTAGTAAAAGTGTAACTGTGAATCCTATTTGGTCTTTTTCAATCAATATCCCGCATACAGTAATGTGTAATTGCGAAGAGGAAACTTTTCCTGCAGTTATATCCGATCAAATGTTCATTATTAATCTTATAGCTCTGGTTTAACAAATCTTTCTTTTCTTAGTTTGAACAGCAGCTACGCTAATTATGTTCCTATTTGTTCTGTGTTTCTGCCATGGGATTGACATCCCGTGGTAACTAGGAATTCACAAGCTCCAGTGTGGATCCAGAACACTTAAGAAGAGATGATGCCAACCCCACAGAGGACTTTAGATGATGCCAACCCTGAAACAACATACAGCACTACCGAATTCTGCTACTAATTTATAGTGTTCTTTGTCTGTTTGATTATGTCATTAAATGATCTTTACCACACATCTCTGCCATATGTACATCAAGCTACTACTACATATATTGTAAAAATGTCAATTTGGTGTAAAGTTGCTTTGCAACAATATTTATCGTGAAAAGCGCTATACAAATAAATTTGAATTGAATTGAATTGAATTTGAATTGAAGAGGAAGAGAAGAAGGAGGAGGATGACGACAACAACATGGAAAAGAAATAGGAAGGGCAAGGACAAGAAAACAAGCAGTTTCATATATTTTAGTTGATGCGTGCCAGGGTTGGATCAAGCATGCAAGAGAATTTTAGCCCCGCTGCCTGTCCAGTGCCAATTTAGTCTTTGATCTTGAGGAGGTTCTGGGATGCTGGGGCAGAATTTTTGTGATTGTTTGCTGTTTTGTGCTGCACTCTACAGTACAATAAATTAAGGATTAAAACACTTGCAAATGCATACATTTGTTGTGTTCATCATGTGATTTTTTTTTTTTTTTTCCAAGCAACACTTATTACCAGTTTTTCGTAGTATTGTTTTGAATTGATCTCATCAGTGTGTAAAACTGTGTTTTACAGTATTGTAACGTGTGTTTTTGAGGGTTTGTGTGTCAAGTCTGAGAGCAAAATTAGTTTTTTTGTTTTTTGTTTTTTTTTCAGCAAGATTGAGTTGTTTTGAGTGGAGAGCTTCATTTTGAGCTGAATATAGTAAGTTCTGGGAATTGAATTAGAAGTTACGGATTTGTGTTTAGAGTTTTGCAAAAAAGAGGCATAATTTCAAGAAATGTGTTTAAGCAATTGAGAAAAACTAATACAAAAGGAGATTAAATATTGACACAAGAGGCATTACAAGAGAAACTATCACAACCAAGCAGGAAATGGACTGCATTGGACACAGTCAATTGGAAATATTTGAGCACTGAATGCTGCAGTAATTCAGTACTGTCAGAAAAAAATGTGCAAAAAAAATTGTACTTTTAGCCGTATATCACCAAAAGTTATTGCTTTGTGCCTTATCAACCCTTGAAGAGTGTATATTATTACTTTAAGGTACTGATATACACTTTTTTTAAGTTTCAGAAAGGTACCAAGATTTTTAAGGTACTTTCCAAGAAGCAAGCTGTTTCAACCCCTAAAGGTACAGTTTAGCATATGTTGAGTTAAATGGCTGCATTCGATGATACAGCTACAAATCATACAATCATTTTTAGGTGTTTGGAATCAATAAGTATGTGCAACACTAAAAAATCAGAGCTAGAAGACTTGCCAAATGCCTTTTTTTTTTTTTTTTATTAAAAAATGTTAAGGTTGCAAGCAAACAATTTGCATATGGTCAAAAATCAAGGATTCAAACAGATAAAAATATTCAGCAGCATCCTCACTTTCGCTGTAGACAGACAAGCAACTTGTCCCTAGAAACTTGCTCACTTACTTAATGAGTTATACTGAATGATACAACAGCCTCATACTCTCCCATTTCATTTTAATCATTTCAAAAATGATTAGGTGAGCATGTCATCAATGTCAGTTCTTAATGTACGAATAAGAGGTTGTAAAGAGAATCAATATGCAACCTTGTCTCAGAAATACACAAAAGCTGGGTGGCTGAGTGGGTGGATTGATATAAAAGTGCTGCCCCTTTGTCACTTCACATCATTCACAATATAACACACGAACAAACACCTAGAAGTTGCCACTTCATTTCCTTAACATTACTGGTTAAACCAGATGATCCCACACAGCAATTGTCTGGCCGTGTGTTTGTAAAGCCCTCTGCCCTCCTACTCTGATGCGGTGTCAATGTCCACCAATCTGCTCTTGTCAAAGCGTTAGCTTTAATTGGTTTCCATCATCTGGACTGTTAGCCTTTATATGATGAAGGTGCAAGGAAACCATTCATTCGTGTAATCCTATTACCAGGCCTGGCTCACTACCTCTGAGCGCCAACCATTCACACGGCCCAAGTTCTCTTCCAGCAGTAATACACCCAAACAAACTAGCTCTGCTGTTCTCACCGCTGTCAGAGGAGAGATTAAAGCCCTCACCCAAAGGCTCGCCGCCATCCGTGTCATGATTGAATGCGCTTGTGATGATTCGGAGAGGAACACGGTGTTCCCCTTTTAAGACGGCTTCCCTGCTGGAAAGACCAGTGTGGTCCAGCGTGAATTTGTATAGGGGGTCAAGTCTAGTTTTTAATGTTGGTGTAGCTGCATCAGTGGTTCAGTAATAAAATTAGCTGACAAGAACAGGCTGACAAGTATAGGTTACACTCTTAAAAATAAAGGTGCTTCACGATGCCATAGAAGAACCTTTTTTGTTTAAATGGTTTCATAAAGAACCTTTAACATCTGAAGAACCTTTCTATTTTACAAAAGGTTCTTTGTGGCGAAAGAAGGTTTTTCAGATTATAAAAAGGTAAGAAAGAGATGGTTCCTTAAAGAGCCTTTGACTGAATAGTTCTTTGTGGAACCAAAAATGGTTCCTCTATGGCATCGCTTGAAGAACCTTTTGAAGCACCTTTAGTTTTAAGAGTGTAGAGAGAAAATGTTTTTTTTTATTTATTTTTTTTACATTGAATGTTGTCTTTTTTCACTCAGAGACATTACATTCTGTAAAGCTTATACTTGAACTTAAAAATGCATTTATTTATTTATTTATTGTTTGTTTGTTTGCTTGTCTCAGATAAATTGAATTTAGAGAGGTTTGAAGTAAAAAAAAAAAAAAAAAAAAAAAAGATATATATATATATATATATATATATATATATATATATATATATATTAAAAATTAATAAATATAAGAAAATGACTTTTTTGAACTTGTGAAGCAAAATTACATTGAATGTTATCTTTTTTAGAGAAATTATATTCTGTAATGTTGGTAACACTTTACAATAAGGTGTCATTTGTTAACATTAGTTAATGTATTAGCTAACATGAACAAACTACGAACAAAACATTTATTACACTATTTATTAATCTTTGGTAATGTTAGTTACAGTTGTGTATTGTTAATTCATGTTAGTTCACAGTGCATTAACTAATGTTAACAAACACAACTTGTGATTTTAATAATGCATTAGTAAATGCTGAAATTCACATTAACTAAGGTTAGTAAAGGGCATAGAAGTATTGTTCATTCTTAGTTCATGTTAACTAATGTAGTTAACTAATGTTAATTAATGAACCTTATTGTAAAGTGTTACCGTAATGTTTATACTTAAATTAAAAAAAAAAAAAAAAAAAAAAAGGAATTCAGAGGTTTGTACTGTACTTAAATATAAATATAAGAAACATTTTAACTTCTGAAGCAAAATTACACTGAATATTGTTGTATTTTTTAATGTAATATTTATACTTAAACTTAAATAAATAAATAAATAAATAAATAAATATAATTTTTTTTACTTATGAAGCAAAATTACACTGAATATTGTTGTCTTTTTTTACTTAGAGAAATTAAATTCCTAAAGGTTTATGCTTAAACATAAAACAATATTTATTTATCCATCCATCCATCCATCTATCCATCATTTCATCAAGCTGCAGTACATTCTCACATAACTTGTGACTATCAGGACTCAGAAACCACTCACATAGACAGGAAGAGACCACCTGACTGACATGTGATCAAACAAAGATTGGAAAGTTTAAAAAATAAAGCCTAATTGCTGATAATTGTAAGTTTAAAAGACAGAAGATTTAGAATAAATGAATAGAGGACGCTTTTGTGGGACCAAGCTGGAAGATCACTTCATTTCCCAGAATGCATTACCTGTCTTAAATTTGCATTTCAGTCCTGTGGGGTGTGGCCAAATTTAATGCAAATTCCCGCTAAGGTATTCCATTTTTTTTTTTTTTTTTTTACAAGCTCAATTTATGTCGTAAAACAGCTATAAATGAACAAACGGCATTTTAAATAAATAATTAAATAAATAATCAACATGATGTTGGCATCTAGTTTTAGTTAGTTGGCATCTGGCTTTAGCTGTTAAGATATACTTTGTAAACCAAACAAATGCATGTAATCCCTCAATACTCAGATCAGTTTGTAATCACACACACTAGCTGATGATCCCCCCTAAACACACACAGACACACACGTTAACAATATGCCCCTAGCATTAAACATATTCTCTCGTATTCTTTCACAAAAGGCATTCGGCCAAGTTTTCCAGTTATTTGAACAACTACGATGACTGAACCACCAGCGAATGATCCTCATCCAAATGGATGCTGTTGCACACGGCGCTCGCTGCTCCCTTGATGCTTGTGGAACACCATGACGAGAAACAGCTGAGCGAGGAATAAAAAGCGGTAAAGAAAACATATTTTTAACCACATCAAATTCCTGCAGCATTCAGAGGCACCACTGTCTTCGCAGCCCGATTCTGTCAACCTGATTTTGATAAGTTGTTGCTTGTGTAATGTCTTAGTCGTCTTTCTTACTCCTCTTCTCTCTTTCCTCTCTGTCTCTCTTCCTCATTTTTTGCCCCTCACCTAGTCCAAAATTAGACCTCCCTCCTCCAACCCCCAACAGATATAATTAATCACAGTGGGAATGCAAGACATGTAATTATGTAGGTTACCTCTGAACACTACAAGCTCCTCCCACTTTATTTCCCACTGTCCCATGTAATCTTCACAATCACTCAAATGAAAAGTGGGAGTTTAAGTACAAACCCATCCTTTTTGTTAATATGCGGTGATTATTGGATTCAAACATCAGGGCCAAATATGACGGATATCATTCTACCAATTTTTTTTTTTTTTTTTAATTTCACTAAAATTTTAAACATTCTATCAGATAATAATGTTCAAATGTTTAAGTTTAAGTAAATTATTAGTGCTATTATTAACTAAAGCTAAAACTAAAGTTTTATATATATATATATATATATATATATATATATATATATATGTATATTATAAAAAATAAGGATCAGGAAATAAGGATAATTTTTGGTGATTGATATAATGCTGAAATAAAATAGAAATATTAGATGGAAAAACTTAGAAACTTGAAAAACTGTTTTAAACTTGCTTCTGCTAGTTGCAACATTTCTAATTTTCATTGAACCTTTTTAAGTATTAACTAGCACTGAAGTACTAAATTACATAAAAATAAACCTATATATATATATATATATATATATATATATATATATATATATATATATATATATATATATATATATATATATATATATATATATATATATATACTTTATATAATTATTAATTGATTAGTCATTTCTGTATCCATGTACAATATTAGTTTTCATATGTTAGTTACAGCATTACTAATTTTCATTCTAACTTTTATTAAACTAGTACTGAAATACTAACTAAAATAAAAATGAAGCTATATACCAAAAAAAAAAAAAAACTTATAAAAAAGGACATTGAAAATAATGTTATTAAAAATAATATGACATGAATTATGATATTGGTATTTATTTATTTATTACATTTTATACAATACGATACAATAAAGACTTTTTAAAACTTAAAAAAAAAAACATAAAAATAATAAAATAAAATATCCTCATGGGAAGAAAGCAAAAAATCAATCAATCAATCAATCAATCAATAAACAAATAAATGTAACTGCATGGATTGCGTTGAGAGTTAAGTACCTGATGGCAAGTGAGATTTTTATTGTTTGCATTGATAAGTTTCAAGGCTTTGTGCAAGGACATATGTGCGGCTTTATACAAAGAAAACGTAATCTAGAATCAAGCGTCTGTCCATTTGCTCACACTCATTAGGATATGAAAGGCAAACTTTGAAGCACTTACCTTAAGCTATCTGACTCTACCTCTGCTAAGTTTCTCTCTTTCACTGGGAAAACTGAGACGACTAAAGAGAATTGTAATGAGTGAACTGGCAGCGGAATAAAGTCAGCATAATATTTCAAAGTCAAGTACAAACCTGTAGGGGAAATCATCTCCTTACACATTTATTTTAATAAACCATCTCGCAGCTCAATGATGAAATGTACAGTTGTAAATCACATGTTTTATGAAACTTGTGGTGTGCAGAATTTATAGAAAATGTCTTGATGGTTTTTTATTGTGATGAATTGTTCTTAATGTTTCATTTGGATGAGCGTATGATGTTCTTCAGCAGTTTACTGGAAGAGCAGCTTAGCTTCTCAGCATTTTATCAGCAACTCTTTGTACATGTTTACACCTAGAATATTAAATTTGGTGTTTGATTCCATTGATGCCATTAGTATTGCCATACAGGAAACTGATTTTAAGAGCCACTGAAAAAAGTTACTGGTAAATACATATATTTACATATAAGAATCAAATATCTGCAATTTATACACAAACATTCAAGTTGACTTTAAAATGAAATGTTAACTATTAGAAATGCTGCTGCAGGAAAGTTGAGACTTTTCTTCTTTCGTCTTTTATTTTATTTTATTTTATTTTATTTTATTTTATTTTATTTTATTTTAGTTTAGTTTAGTTTAGTATTATCTTAAATACCAAAAATGATTCTTAATAGTTTTAGTTTTAGTTAACGGTAAAAACACTGATAATTTATTAACACTTACACACATTATTTATCTGTCAGAACCTTTCAATTTTGTTGAGAAATTTGTTAATAATTATTATTTAATAATACAATTTTTGATAATTAAATATTTGCAACATATACAACAAACATCAATGTTTAAATATTATTATTATTATTATTATTATTACTTTTATTATTTTATTCAGCAAGAAAACTTTAAACACATTATTTGTCTAACAGAATGTTTAATTTAAAAAATAAAAATAAAAAAGTAATAATAGTAGTAGTAATAATAATAATAATAATAGTATTCAGCAAGTATTCATTGTATTCCTTACACTAATCAAATGTGACAAAAAAGTTTAATATATATGTGTGAGTGTGTGTGTGTGTGTGTGTGTGTGTGTGTGTAAGTAATGCTGTTTTTTCATACTTTCTATTAATTAAACAATCTTGTTGTGCATGCATTTATGTATGTATTTATTTATTTATTTAGAAGAACAAATCAGTGTATTATAATGATTACTGGATCAGGATCATGTGACATTGAAGATTACAGGAATTACATTTTTAAATATAATCAAACAGAAAACATTTATTTTAAATTGTATTAATATTTAATGATATAACATAATTTATTATTATTTTATTTCATTTCATTTATTTTTTTAATCAAATAAATGCGGCCATGGTGTGAAGTAAAAGACTTCTTTCAATTTTTTTTTTTAAACCAGCCAAATCTTGCCCCACACGTGATGTGGCCACCTCAAGTGATCTCCAAGCTGCAATGAACCCCATTTACACTTGCGATTACGGTGTTAATACTGCATTTAGACAGGATCTTTCATTCCAGCTACATTCTAGTAAAGAGGGCCGAACTGCATCTGATGAGGAGGCAAAGGTCATTTCTTTAGGTCTCACCTCTTTTCTCACACGTGCTCTGAAGGATGAGTCTAAAAGGCTTCTCTGAATTTCAGAAATGTCAATGGATATGCACACAGCTCTTGGGTTGCCATGGCAACATGCTGCCTGATCTAAAAACAGAAAAAAAAAAAAAAAAAAAAAAACATGCAGGGATATTGTTGTTCAAAGCAGTTTAACACTTCAAGTTAGGTCAGTGTCCTCACACTCACTGAATCGGGACGACTCGTTACTAAACGCAACAAGAACCTTACCTTTTATCAAAAAGTTACGCTCTTCCTAGAACGAATGGCTCCTAATTAAAGAAGTAAATACTTGAATGTTGTATTTAGGGTCAATCATTCAACACAGTTCAGCTTCTTAGGTTTTCATTCATGTTTCTCGAAACAGAACTTTTCTCAGAGTGTCCTGATATACACAAGACAACATTTAATAAATGAATAACGGAAAGACACGTGTTTTACTTGCAAACTGTCCTGACTCAAGGTCCTTTTGCTAACCTATTCTCTTCTCCCAGTGATTTCTGTTTCTTCTTGTCTTTTTAAAGACAAAAAGATAAAATGAATAAGGATATTATTTTTTTATTTATTTATTTTTTTTTTTTTTTGCTAGCCTGGTCGGTGAGATTTTACTTCAGTGCCACACAAGTATGGTAAATTATTTATAAATGTAAAATATTAATACATTTGTAATATAAAACCTGGTTATTATATATAAACTGGTTATATATATATATATATATATATATATATATATATATATATATATATATATATATATATATATATATATATATATATATGCAGCCTTAGAGAGCATAAAGATTTTTTTAAGTGTATACTCACTCACTAAATCAATCAATTGCAACATGCGTACATATATACATACATAATTGTAATGAAATTTAAATATGCAGCCTTAGCGAGCATACAGATTTTTTTTAAGTGTATACTCACTCAATAAATCAATCATTTAATACATGCATACATAAATACATAATTGTCATCAATTTTAATTTCAAATTCAATTTTAATTTTGCTCAGAAATTGCTAGAAAAAAAAAAAAAAAAACAGTAACAGTAAATAAGTAAATACATAAATAGTATATTCTGTATTTCTGTATATTTTAGGTCTTCTATGTTATGAATACATTGCATTTATGTGACAAACACTATTTTTTTCTGTCCCAGTGTGGCTTGCATTGCATTCAAGGCATGCATCTAATCAGTTCATGCATTCCCTGGAAATCAAACCCATGAACTTGTCGTTGCAAGCATCATGCTCTACTGATTGTGACGTTCTAAATGTAACAGAAGGCAGCGACAGACCTTTGCCATTCAGTTCACCTGCCTCACCTAGCCTTTTGATTGGCTGTGGGATTTAGGGGCGCCATGCAGCCTCACAGGCTCAAAGGGTTAAGGTTAGGCTGGTTAGAATGAGCAAGTTAGTCCCTGCTGGTATTATGAACAAAAAAACATCTAGTTTATCAACAGACTTTGAAAGGTAAACCGTGTGTGCTGGAAATACAACATTTTTTGCATGCACCAACTCATTGTGCATTGTTGCATAAATTGTTTTTCATATGCTCTTATACACAATTGCCCCTAGACTTCATAAAGTCATCTCTAATGTTTAAAACCTCCCAAAAATCTCCTTACCCCAATTATATCCACCCCGTGTGCTGATAAAGGGTTCAAGATCAGTTCATGACGAGATTAATGCAGAATAATGAACCCCATCCAGAGGAATACTCCTAACTGACTCACAATTAGAACGATTAGAGGCATCTGACAAAATCCCTCTTGACCAGGGAAGAAGTTGCATTGTGTGCAGTCAGCAACTAGATTGAGGTTTGCCAATCAGATCACACTGCACACTTCCCATAGGAAATATAGTGAGGCTTTTGCTGATTTTGATGGAGTTGCATAGAACTCCAACTTGGCAGATCGCTCCTATCATGCAGGGTGGTGTTTATGGGTAATGTTAAATTTTAATGCAATGAAACTGACTCCCTCGGCTCAGGTTGAAGGACGGTTGAAGAAGAATAGGAGGATGAGTTTTATCCTATACTGTTATTTCGAGATGTTAGAGGAACTGAAATTAAACATCACTGTTGGGTTTTGTAATGTATCTTGATAATATTTGTATCTTAATAACTCACTTAAATCAAGTAAAGTATTATTTTTCTATTCTTTTGCTGCATCAACAATTGAAAAGCTGTTTTTCATATTACACTTGAAATCAGTTAGCATTATCATTAACAACTGCTTTAAATTTAAGGGGAGACACTGCAGGCAAAAACTTGTTTTTCATGCACCTATCAAGTTTGAGATTTTAGTAGTTTTTTTTTTTTTTATTTTCAGACTAGTAGAAAGAAAACATTCAAAAGATGCTGGTAAGTGTTTTTTTTGTTTTTTTATAGCACTTTATCAATTTTTGTCAATAGATTCCAATTACAATACATATTTTTAAAGGCTGTTTTCTCAAAATGAGTTTTTTTTTTTTTTTTTTTTTTTTTTTTAATTTGTTTGTTTTGTTTGTTTGTTTGTTTTCTCCTAAACTGAGCCATAAATCTCCACTTCAGTAGCAGTTACACAGACTAAACTTAATTTTAGTAAAAATAGTATATATTAATATTAATACATATTTTATTATATTTTTATATATCATTCAATTATAATATTACACATTATTAAACAATGACTCATTTGCATATTTAAACCTAACATCATTTCTGAAAACTTGCAATACAAAAACTGTTTGCAATTATCAATGTAATCAATCAACTGGGTAAGGCGATAACTATTAGTTTTTTTTGTTGTTGTTGTTGTTTTTTTTACCTTATTCACCTGCAGTGCCTCGCCTTTACACCAGTTCAAAAATAAAAATTGCTAATTAATACTATAAATAAAGAAATAAATAAATATGCATTACAGTCATTTTCCATCTTTCCTTAACCCTCATCAAACAATATTTTTATAAATAAATAAATAAATACTTTTTTTAATTTCAAAATGGTGGAAATGTAATTTTTAGCTTGACAAAAAAAAAAAAAAAAAAAAAAAACTCATATGTTTGCTCATATGTTTTTCTCTCTAAAACCACATTCACCCAATTAATAGGTCTTATTTTTCAGCCTTCCAATGCAACTGGATGCTAGATTTTAAAAATAAGTCTATTTACTTGGAGTTACACAACCTGCGAACGTCCCTTGAAGCACACCATCTTGTTTTTCTGGACTGAATAAATCAACATTCAACACTGAAATTCTTCTACCCAACGTTGCAATATTACGACATTCCCCTAAAAACTCACTAAAATGTCAAAAATGTAAAAACCCATTTATTTCTGCATTAGAGACCTCCTACAACAACATTTTAAAGGTGACAGAAATTTTGTCCCTTTTTTTTTTTCTCCTGTATTTGGGTCTTTGAGGGTTAATGTGCAAAACATTCACACGCACAGTAAGCCCAGGGTTCATGTTTATAATAAGGGATGTTTGTTGTATGTGGTTGTAGCATATTTCCACATTAATAAAAAAAAACAACAAAAAAAAAAAAAAACAGGTGAGCAATAAATAAATAAATAAATAAATAAATAAATAAATAAATAAAAAAAATAAAATAAAATATAATATAATATAATATAATATAATAAAGGGAGAAATCTGCTTTTATTTTATTTTATTATTTTATTTTATTATCAATGGATACGTTCTATCTATCTATCTATCTATCTATCTATCTATCTATCTATCTATCTATCTATCTATCTATCTATCTATCTATCTATCTATCTTTCTATCTATCTATCTTTCTATATATCTGTCTATCTATCTATCAAACAATATTCATGGATGATTCCCAACTTCAATAAATTGTGATAAGGAGCTAAGACAGCGTTCGGAAAAAAAGCAACAGGACTGCCAAGCATATGGCGTCCCCCAAGGATCTCCACATGCCTAAACACCCTACACAACCCCTTCCAGTGCTGCCGCGACACCAATCATATGCCTGCTTGCCTTTTCAGATGTTTCCTGCATGGTGTCTTGAAGAATATGGGGCCTTTAAATCATCTAAATGTGTATGATTAAAAAAATCAAACTTTTGACTTACAGTTCCTTTCACAGTTCATATTCTCACACATATTCTTTTCTTTAATATTCTAATATCCGCTCATATGGCACAGAGGGCTAATATGCAAATGTCACCTGAAACCAATCAAAAGTATCCTCCACTTAATTGCTCAAGTGGTTTCCATGGTGATGAGGTAGCAGGTTCCTCCAGGTGGAAGGAAGGACACATGTCTGACAGCCTGTTGGTCACAACAGCTGATGTTTTTCTAAAAAAAATGCAAGCTAGTTTCTAATCACTGCAGGTTTGAAAGAAGAAGAGGTTGCAAGATTGGTGGAGTTACAGAAAAAGGTGCACATGCAACGACAGGTCTGAAACCTGAGGAGTTTATGTGTACTGGCCGTTCGCTCAAGAATGGCTATTGATTTTTGCCTTACAAAACAACAGTTCACATTCGGTCCTACTTCCAAAACAATGATTCTGTTTGTATTTCTACTGGCATTTTGGGCTTGCCCTTGATAGTAACACTGATAATGTTTCTTGAGCAGCAAATCAGCATTTTAGAATGAAAGAACTGGAGTAATGACGCTGAAAAATGTTTTTACTGTTCATTTTTGCACACATGAGTTCACATTCGGTCCTACTTTCAAAGCAGTGATGCCATTAATTTCGACTGCCATTTCAACGTGCCCTTGATGGATTTGAAAGAGTCAGTCAAGAGCGAGAGGCAGAGAAAGAAAGAGAGCGCAAAATAAAGAGCAAGAAAAGTGGAAAAATTGCAGTATATGCCTTTTTTCTCCTCTGATTAGATTTGCTTCTTATCTGTTTGAGAGAGATAACAGTTTTACCCAGGGCTTGCCAACAGCATCCCAATCCCGTTCCTTAACCGGATGAGGAGCCATGCCAAAGAGTCTTTGGTGGGCTGTCACTGAAGATGCCACCTCAGCCAAAAGAGTCACTCGGGCTCCCAGTCGCCTCTGATGGGCATAATGCCGCTACACGGCGCTTGGGAAATAGCGGTTTGAAGGACACGGCTGTTGTCTCCGGGATGAGGGATGCTCGCTTCGCTCTGCCAGTACTGAGTGGACAGCAAACAATAAGAGGTTTTAAAGGACTCTTAAAGGATCGAGAGACTTGAGGTTAAGAGCTAATCAGGCAGGTTTAAGGGAATCAAACCCTCCATCATATTAGGATTAGAGGATTGTCAATTGTAAGATTGCATTTCTGATCGCACAGCTATGCTCCAGTACTAATTATGCCTTTTTGTCTTGGTCCCGGAGGAAACAGGATCTTGTGCATCTCTCAGTTGTCACAATGAGATTAAAAGAAGAGCAAATATTTCTTAGTCTCCCGCTTCTCAAATCTGCCTCTTGAGAATAAGACCTGAGCGATAACGCATGCGACTCCTGGAGTTCAAAACAAAATCTGCAATCAGATATCTCAATGTAAACTCAAAGATTACTTATCAAATTCCTCCAAAATTAAAGGTTAAACCCACATTCACTTACACTGTATTCACACTGTACTGTATGCCAACAATAAAATAGCATAACATAACATTAAACATTGGATATATTTTCTGTTTTAAACCCTACATATATACATAGCTCAATGTGAACTTGAAGATTTCTCATCAAATTTCTTCAAAATCATAGGCTAAATCCGCATTAAATTGCATTGAATTCATACTGTATGTCATAAAATGAAATATGCATGTATACTTTTCCATTTTAAATTAATATACATTGTTTTATATCAATATATATTTATCTGCAATCATATATCTCAATGTGAACTGAAAATAATTTATTTTTATGGCATTTATTTTCCCCCATTTGTCTGCAATCCAATATCTCATTTTGAACATTGAATTGTCATCAAATTCCTCCAAAATCATAGGTGAAATCCAGATTAAATAGCATTGTATTCATATTGTATGTAAAAAAAAAAAAAATATCATAAAAAAATATAATAATTAAAAAAATAAATAAATAAATAAAAAATAAAATAAATTATATATATATATATATATATATATATATATATATATATATATATATATATATATATATATATATATATATATATATAAAATAAAATATGCATGTATATTTATTTATTTTACCTTTTTTTTTTTTTTTTTTTTTTTTAAATCAATATATATTTGTCTGCGATCAGATATTTAAACTCAAATTGCTCATCAAATTTCTTCAAAATTAACTGTGAAATCCATATTAAAAATTTGTATTCATATTTGTATATTTAATTTATTATTATATCAATATTGTGTTTTTGTTTGTTTGTTTGTTTGTTTGTTTGTTTGTTTGTTTGGTTGGTTGGTCTACAATCAGATATCTCAATGCAAACTTAGAGTTTGAATCAAATAAAATCCACATTAAACTGCATTGTCTTCATACTGTATGTCAAAAAAAAAAAAAGTGCATTTTATATCAAAAAGAAATTTAAGAGGAAAAATCTGAAACAAAGTCTGAAAACCCCATTAGGTCTCCATAACTATAGAGCAACCACAGAGCAATAACGTTTTCCTTTGAGATCTCATTTTAACATACCAGGCACAATTATTTTTCATTATTTTGAAATAGGTTGCAAGTGGGCAAGTGGGCCCTATAATCACACTGAAAGCCACAACACACACTAATACAGCGTATAAATGCATTCTTTTTGAAGTTATTAAAATTAATAGAACATGTTCTGTTAAGTGATGAATGTCTGACAATTGAAATTAAATGTTTCACTCACGTTAACACAGATCCGCTCTTTGAAAATGAAGGGAAATGAAAGATCCCTTTGTTTCGTCATACTTATCAAAATTTAATCACTATTCCATTGATCAAACATGCTGCTGTTATTGAAACTAACACACACAAAAAAAAAAAAAAAATCAAATCTGAATAATATAAAACTCTAAAGGAAACAGCTATGGGATAATATGTAAAAACAGGAAATCTAATGCAAAACCTGTGCTTACGGAGTTTCTTTAAGAACTTACAAGATTTTATAAGATTTTTATAACTTATAAGATTTCTTATAAGAGGTCTTATGCTTACCAAGGCTGAATTTATTTGATAAAAATACAGTAAAAAAAAACTGGAATTTTCTTAAATATTATTACAATTTCAAATAAATGTTTCCTGTTTCAGTATATGTTAAAATGTAATTTATTTCTGTGATGCAAAGCTGAATTTTCAACATTTTTTCCCCTTCCAATACTAGACAAATGCACTTTCTTTTTAGGAGCTTTAAAATAAAAGATACGATTAGTCATATCAAATAAGTGACATATCTGACACTGGTGCAAAAAATGGCTTCATGTTATGAAACACTTGAGTGAAAAACAAAAGACTTCCAAGTCGCACAAACATATCTGCTGCAGTTTAAATAGTATAGCAGTTTCTCCACCGAATGACTCATTTTTATGCTGCACAATATATTTATACCTCTAACCCTACACTATAGTGCAGTCATGTACCTGTGAGAGACCACAAAAACAAGATGGGATGTGTATTAGATTATCACTGTGATGGATGATACCATATGCTGTTTTATGTGGAAGAAAAACTTACACTGCGCTTGATCAATAATGTGCACTTGCAAGTGCATTGATCGATAATGTTTCCTTCAATCAGTGCTGGAAAGGGCAACTCAGGTAGTACATAAATGCTTCAAATAAATGTTTAATGCATTTGCATAATAGCGTTTGTGTAATAAATTCTTGCATTTGATTACTTACGAAGGTGTTTTTGCAGGTCAAAAATCTGTAAGTCACAATCAATACTGGCACGCTGTCACTAAAGTTTTGTGTTAACCAACCTGCTGATGTCCTTAAAAACTAAATTCAAGGATTCTCTCATGCTCTCAGGGGTCTGTGTTAGATTCAAGACTTCTTAAGGGAGACTTTTGTCCCATTTTTGCTAACATTAAATACTTTGTCATGTTTGTACCAGACGCCACCATACCCTTGAGTAATCTATTTTTAAATGATAAAAAACATGCACCTGCTTCGTCACAATTCTGTTCCATTTTCAAAACAGGCAACCATTCTAAATACATACATACATACATACATACATACATACATACATACATGCATACATACATTTACATTTTGTTTTTTAATTTATAATTTTTGAAAAAAATGTGTTTGCTTGTTTGTTTTAAAAAAAATATTTTTTTATTCATTTAATATTTTAAATTAATTAAAATTAAAAATAGATATTTTTGATGAATAGAACATTCAGAAGAACAGAATGTATTTGAAAGAAAACTTGAAACATGAATATCTTTACTGTCACTTTTGAACAAGTTGATTAAAGCCTGAATAACTTGCTTTTTTTTTTTTTTGATGTCTGCATATTTTACAATATAATTTACTGGCACATTCATGCACAATGCAACCTTTCTGACTGATGTGGCACATCAGATTAATTTCCTTTAGATTATGCTGAATAATGTGGCTGCGTTTGAAACAAAACTGACATTTATTTGCACAGCAACTTAATGAAAATGGCTTGTTTTTTTATGCAACCCTAAGTTTTACAGTAACCCACTCCTTATGTAAAATTCTTGAAACCCATGTTGAAATTTGCAGAGTTTCAGAGCAGTTTGAATATGGCCCTCTTGGCTTGTGAAGTTGAGTACTGCTGGTTTATGCATTCATTCAGGTCATTCACCGTTCATTGCTCTGACAATAAAGTGCATGAGCAGCTCTATAATTCCTTCTCTTCTCCATCATTTAGCCTTAGAAACTGTTTGGAGTTTTTGCCTGTATCCCATAATGACACAGTCCCGTCGTGATCAAATGTCCCAAAGCAGCATGAGAAGGAAAAAATGGCATCTTTTATCTTGGTGTAGCAATAATCAATAGTTTTGCTTTGCTGTTTGTATTGTGGGAGTTCTTCGCTCAAACTCAGGTTGCTGAAGTCTCCAAAAATGATAAGTGAAGATCGGATTCTCCATTTCCTCACCTGCTATCTGTTCAGCCGGCCTCTGCGGCACAGGCTGTTGCTGTACAAGCCGACCAAGATAAAAGATGCAAACTCCGGAGGGGAACAGAAACGTTTATTTTATAGGATATGATTATATGAGAGCAGATTTTCAATAACAGTGCAGCATACTGGAACCAAAGTCATTAATACCTATTCCTCTATTTCTTCCATTTCTAATAGTTTTCACTATTTAAAAAATGAACTGCACCACAATTTTTATTTTATTTTAGTTTACTTTACTTCTTTATTGTTTTACATACCCATGGAACAAAAAAAAGAAAATAAGAATAATATTTACACAGTCGTTATATGGCTCATCATGTGCACTATTTTATTTATTTTATTTTTTAATTTTAATTTAATGTTATTTTTTTTTTATTTTGTAATTTAATTTAATTTAATTTAATGTTATTTTATTTTTTATTTTGCTTTTTTTTTTTTTTTTTTTACTTTCATGATCATGATCACAGTAAACTTTGAAGGTTAGATTTCACATAGTTTTAGGTTTTGAAGTTTTGTATGTATCTTTGTGTGTATTTTATGTATTGATTGACTGGTTGATTGATTGATTGATTGATTGATTGAGCAGCAAATCAGCATATTAGAATGATTTCTGAAGGATCATTTGACACTGACTTGACAAGTAATGATGCTGAAAATACAGCTTTGCATCAGAAATAAATTGTTAAAATATATTCAAATGGAAAACAGCTTTTTAAAATTGTATCAATATTTCACAATATCACTGTACTATATGTACTTTTACTATAGTTTTACTATATTTTCAGTCAAATAAATGCATAAAGGTCTTATTTGCTATATACACATTATTCTTAAGGTCCATTGTATAAATAATGTAAATGTATAAAAGTAAATAAATAAATAAATAATATTAATATTAATAATAAGTTAATATTGTATGATTATATAATAATTAAGACAATATCAAATTAATAATATATTAATATCAAGTAAGCCACAACATTGTATTGGCTATAATACATAATACAAACACACGAATAAATAAATGGACAAATAAACAAATGGATTGATGGATGGAATAAAAACATTATGTTAGATCCCTTATTAAAAAAAAAAAAAAAAACTGAAAACATAGGTGAAAACATGCTGATGAAGCATAGTGCTAGCAACACCAAGCTCATGAGTTTGAATCCTAGAGAATGCATGAATGTATGTGCATACAGCATAAACCACTTTAGATAAATTCATCTGCTAAATGCAGAAATGACACCAATCCGACACCATATGCTGTTTCCCTGTTCGTTGTCATCTTCATGATCCCCTAAAATCCAAGTATAACACACCCAAATACTATTACAGAGCGGCTGCCCTGACGACAACAATCATGAAGACCTTGAGAAACAGTCTTGGCCAGGGTCAAAACTTTCTGACCCCTGGCGAGACCTTCAGTAAATTTGCTTGCGGAGCGAACAGGTCAGCAGATACCAGCGTGAGCTTGGACCAGCACTTTATCCTGCAGCATTCGGACCGCATGCGGAAGATCCCGCATCAGGATTTACTCATTGACTTCGGCGTCACATTTTAAACTGTAATCTCGCAGCTTCTATAGACTGAGCTGTCCCATCTGGCTGTGCCAGACTCCATCTGTCAGTGGATCTCTGACTTCCTGCATGTGAGGCTGTAAACGCACACCTCTGATTCGCTGGGCCTCGCTGCTGAAGCTCCACGGTGTTGCACACAATCTCCTCTGTTCTGCTCTTGCAGCACCAGAGACTGCAGCTTCTTAAGTCTCCTCCTGAAAGGGCCAAATAGTCATTGGCCTTATTAATTAAGAGTGATGAGCCTGCTTACAGACACGACGGGGAACACCTGGTGCAGCTCTAACATACTGGAACTAAACTCTCTAAAGACTGAGGAGATGCTTGTCAGTCTCTAACTTGCCAACTTTAAGTGTAATTGGAAGAGAGACCATAAACCTTTCGGAAAAAAGTTATATTACATTAAATTGCGTAAATCAGCACTAATTGGCACCTTACGCATTAACTTAATATATACGCATTGCATCAATAAAACTGCAAACCTACATATTTGCAGAAACATCTGATAAGGGAGTAACAGCTAAAGTGTAAAGACATAAGATACACAATATATCCTTTTTTTGACATTTACATTTGTTTCATTTGCTACTTGTGAATCTACATAACATTAAACCTAATAAAAATCAATCAATCAATCAATCAATATTTCAATAGTAAATGCCAACTAAAAAAAAAGTAATAAAAACTATATATACATATCTAAAAACTACTAAAAATGACAAAACACAACAAAATAAAAAGTAGTAAAATAAACACAAAAGTTAAAAAAAAGATTTAGAATATTTAGAAGAAAAAAATATAGTATCTCTAAATAACAAATATACTAAAATAACAGTAGTGTCAATTTTAAAATTCATAGTAATATTTTGTAATTTATTAAATGAACATTTATTTTGTAATTGTTACTAATATTCCTGAATATTTATTATTTACACACATACATACATATATAAGTGTATAAATCTTTCTAATATACTAATTTTCTGCTCAAGAAACACTTATTAGCAATATTGAAAACAGTTGCACTGCTTATTAATATATTTGCATTTATTTATTTATTTATTTGTTTATTTGGCAGTGTACTCTCACTATTGATCAATTGAATGCATCCTTGCTTAATAATAATAATAATAATAATAATAATAATAATAATAATAATAATTATTATTATTATTATTATTATTATTATTATTATTATTATTATTATTATTATTAATAATTAATTAATTAATTAATTTACATTTACTCATTCATTCTTGGTGGTAGTGTAAAAGCCTTTACTGTCACTACTAATCAATTTAATGCATCCTTTCTTAATAATAATAATAATAATAATAACAATAACAACAACAACAACAACAACAACAACAACAACAACAACAACAACAACAACCTACTGACATCAAACTTGAATTTAGTAAGCATGAGACATCAACCCTTATCTGATAAAATACTGAAAACTGAAATGCACAACGAGATAAGTCTTGCCTTAGAAGAACAAATGGTGCAACTGAAATAAGCACAGATTTAATTACAAAACAACTAAATACTAAGCCCTTGGTGTAAACTTTACGTTCCAATTTAAGTATAAACCACAAAAACGGCTGGTGCAATCCTATACCGTATTCAAATATATTCAGAAATAAATGTATTACATAAAATGTATTCAGGATGGTCAAAGCCTAGTGGTTAGCACATATGTTCAGACACATTGAGACTCATGCAGGCAATGCAAGTTTAAATCAGGCTTGCATCATTTCCCAATCATTTTCGCTCATCTCCCCCCATAATTTCATGTCTTCTCAACAACAGCAATAATAAAGTCTGTACTTCCTGCGGCAACTGAAAAGTTTGCCATGGGCATTGATGATGCAGTTCTGCTCAGCTATTACGGTCCTTTTTCAAATCATCTCTAAGCATTTTCATATTAACCACTTCACAACACATCTCCTCTTCTGGTCGGCTGCAGAGATCACTGGATGTGACCTTCCTCCCACCGACGTCTTTCATTACCAGATCCAGACTGAAAGTGACGCCAACCTCTCTGCAGCCATATTTTCTAGCTTGTATTCCACAGTCAGACATTCAAAAGTGAAAATACTATCGTTGCTTCTGCCAAGTTGTGGCCCTACTTAACAAACTGACAACCTAACATTACCCTAACGTTACCATCGAGGTAAACAACACTTGAATTCATTCACCTAAAAGCAATATGTTGGAAGTTTTATGCAAATTTTGACTCACTTGCACTTCTCATCCACTCTAGTGCAATATCAACACATCAATTTTCAAAATGTAAGTACGTAGCATACTTTTCGTTTCCTTATGCATGCACTATTTGTATTTATGAACTGTAATACATCCTGTTTTATGTTTATCCATGTGAGATGGCACCAAATGCCAAGCCAAAACCTCTTATTCTAGCAGTTTCGCTTGGAAAATATGATGTATACTTATATAGGAAATATAAATGGTTTTGCAAAATATCACAGGGTGAGAATTAGGGTTTTCTTAATAAAATGATCCACTTAAAACCACAACACTATAATAGGCTCTTCCCTTAAGCAAACCTACAAATAAGGTATTTAATACATTTAAAAGTAAATTAATATAATCTTTAATAATCAAGACTATTTTAGAATGTCAGGTAAATAGCATCTGTGTGCAGAACTGACAGCAATTATATAAATACCAAACCAGCTGGAATGTTTATTGGTTTGATCAACATTGATAAGCACTTCAGCTGAAAATAAAATAAAATAAAATAAAATAAAATAAAATAAAATAAAATAAAATAAAATAAAATAAACCTGTGTAACCTTTGTAAAAAATATCCACTCCAACAGCATGTTTGACCAGCTATGCAATGCTCAATGTTTTTTTAATTCCCCTTTTTTAAAGGTTTCTACAGGGTTCTAAAGTGTTTATACACAATAAAATAGGCTATAGTGCAAATTGTTGCTTTATTATGGCATATTCGTGCTTCATTTCGCATGTCTGCAAGGTATTCTAAACAGAATATATTCTCTAATACATTCAGATCAAACAATGGCAAGGTCATCATGGGTTTGATTCCCAGGGAATGCACGAACTGATAAATTGTATACCTCGAATGCAATTCAAGTTGATTTGAATAAAAGTATCTGCCAAATGCATATATGCAAATGTACATTAGAAAAATAATAAATAAGCTAAACTAAACTAAACTAAAATAAAATAAACAAGGGGATATCCTGGTCTCAGAAATTATCATAGGAGAACTGGGTTTTATTATTGAAATCACCCACTCAAATCCATTTCTTACAGAATAATTATACAGTCTTTAATGTAAACAAGATGATTTCCCTTACCAAGCGAACCTACAAATGATGCATTTAACCTCTTGTTGCATTAATTTACATTACCTAAGGCAAATCACACCTACTGTAAGTAGTAAACTTGGGCACAAGACCCAGCGGAACATCAAGTTGTAGGAAAGCTTGTGTCCTTTTAAAATGCTTTCGGTCTAAACCCAAACAATCTGAGAGGCCTTTCTGGTTTTATTTGCATTTATTAACCCTCTGGGGTCTGAGGTGATTTTGAGGCCCTTTAGATGTTTTGACATGCCCTGACATTTGTGCTTATTTCAGCTACTTAAAATATTGGTCAACATGTAATTTTTGTTTTTCATGTATTCAGCACAAATTGTGCTACAATAATATGTGAGCAAGATTAATGTACATATTAGCATTTTTAAGAGAAAAATGGTTAGTAAGTTTTGGAAAATAAATGTATGATTATGATTAGGATTTAGGTCTACATATATACCATACTTTTATCCCATATTGCTTGTTTGAATTGGATAAGTTACTTATCCAAGTGCTGCAGTTGATTTGACATGACATTTTTCCGTATGACAATGACAAGGAAGTGATGACAATATATAGGAAACTGATAAAGATTTTTTGTTGTCTGAACACATAAAAATAATCATGAACTGGATATACTTCATAAGACAAAAAAAGTAAATACACACGTCGTCTTCTTGAACTGAATTTGTTTGCGTCTCCATCTAACGTCAGTGAACCAAAGGCATGAAGGCTATGGATTTTGTGTAGGCGAAAGTAAGAATGCAAAACCAGAGAATAGGTCTCCTAAAGCCATTATCTTTTCTTTTTTTTTTTTCTTCTTCTTCTCCAAATGCACAATGCCATCAAGACGACTGAACAGCTACAATAGAGCCGTGGCACCTTTGATTAATTTCACTGCTTCCCTCCTCTGACCAAATAATTCATTTATGTGTTATTTCATGTCGCAAGCTCTGTACGGAGGGGACAATAGCCTCGCCTCGGCATCCCGCCAAAAGCGGTAGAAGGGGAATGTAATTTTATACTACTGCCCAGCAAGGGCACCTTATGCTTCACTGGCCCAAACGGCGTCCAGCGTTGCCTCCTGCAGAGGCATTTAGATAGACCCACCGGTGCTTGATGACTTAACAGGTTTAAAGTGATTTCTTTTGAATAAAACTAATACAGGCCGTGACCCGTACGCCAAGTGAACACATGTAAGCTGCTTTAAAATGCTAAACTGGTGGAAGATTCATGGGGGGTTTATTAGAGGTATGATGTCAGCGGTAACCTTTGTTAAATGTTGAGATGATGTCATACAAGTACAGTTTTATCCATAGAATTAGAACATTTATGCATAATGTTTGCAATTATTTTCATAAAGCTTTTAGGAACTTGCAACTGCATTTCTTTCAACTGATCGGTTTCCATGCAGATCTATTCATGATTAATATGATAGCATGATTAAAATATTCTTAAAATCATCATCAGATTTATTAGATATGGTGAATTATAAGATGAAACTGAAAACTCAAGTAGGTACATCATTATAAGAATCATAAAGCTAATGCTTTGCAATAAGGTTTAATTTACATTAATTAACCAAAATTATTTAGCAACATTATTAAAGTCAGCATTTAATAATACATTTTTAAAATCAAACATTGTAACCAGTGTTGGGAAAAGTTACTTTTAAAAGTAATACATTACAATATTGCGTTAATCCCTAAAAAGTAACAAATTACATTACTTAGTTACTATTTGACCTGTATGAACAGTAATGCATTATGCATTATGTCTTTTTAAATCTGGACAGGGCCTGCTTGTTTGTTTTTAATATAAAAAAAAAAGTTCTATTTTGGCAAGCATAACAGCCCTTTCACACCAAAAGTGAAAGGAATAAGCCTCAGGCTAAAGGAAATGTGAATTCACATCTGTACAGTAGAACACAGAAGAAGTTAAACAAACTTCAGCAATAAAAAAAAAAGAAGCACAAATGTTTAATTTTTTGCTTATTAGTATGGTTGAATTGGATCATTGAAGGTCAGCAGCATAGACATTGGTTAATAAAATGGGATTAAATATGTGATATCTGTGTTATTTACCATTTAATTATTGCAGGTTAGCGTCATATTCTGAGTTGCATTTCACTGTTTTTATTCATTTTGAGGAATACCTAATCTGTTGTTTTGTTTTAGTTTTTTTTTTTTTTTTATTAATTCATGTTCACATTTATTTTAGAACTTTAGTAACATCTTACTCCTGGTTTCTCTCAATATAGGGACAGGAGACCTGTCAATAAATGGGGAAAGAAAAAAAAAAAAGTAACGGACGTTACTTATTTGAAAAAGTAACTCAGATATTTTACTGTAAATTAAAAGGTAATGTTTTACTTTACTAGTTACTTGAAAAAAGTAATCAGATTACATAACTCAAGTTACTTATAATGCGTTACCCCCAACACTGATTGTAACTGTTAACATTAGTGAAAACACTGTGAACTAACATGGAAAAAAAAATGTTTTAATAACTACCATTAACAAAAGTGCTGTATGGATGCTGTGTGGATATAGCAACATCAGCTCAACCAATGCTGTGGGTTTGGGGAGGGACTTTCTGTGGGGGCTGACCAATGAGTGTTCAGGAAACCTGTTTTAAAAACTTTTTTTTTTTCTTCTTCTCTCCTTTGGAGGCACAAGTGGCACAGAAATCATACCCTATCTTTACTAGTATAAAAAGAAAAGTGAATTTATCAGCTCAAATTGCTTTGCACGTCTTGCCCTCAAGCAAAGAAGAAAAAGAAAGAAAAAAGGTTTATGCAAAAAGTTGCATTAAATATGACAATGTTTCCAAGTTCTCATTCTCTACATTTATCAGTCCCAACAGATACTTTATGTCTCGGGTGAATCTAAAGGTGCATATATGTCATTCTACAATTTTCATATTTTCAACAACAGCTTCGCTACAGAGGACACAGGTGAAGATAAAAGCGATGCGGAGGCAGGAAACTGGAGATATGCACAAAATAGCTGCTTTAGGAACATAAAGGCTGCCATGTTGGACTGAAATAGACATCATTATAGTAGGAAGCCCAGGACACTGAGATATGGCTCTTTTGAGAAACTGACAAGTTGCTTCCTTTTTAAAAAGCAAATAGAGTGGAGTAGGGCATATTATTACTTAAAATGTGGGCTTTGGCAATGGGAGACACTTTTGAAAAGTTGTAGCGAAATGTGCTAAAAACACTTTGAATGCACTTGCAATTCCATCAGACAGCATTCAAAGAGAGTTTGCACTGTATGCTTCTCTATTGTATCCATGACAGATGTGTACACTTCACAGTGTAATAAATTCACAGCAGGAAAGGTTGATGTGCCACAGTTATGGTGTCGAAAGTAGATTTATGGATGTTCACTTTGGTTTTATGTTAGTACATAAATCAAAAAGGTGCATCTGGTACACCTTCGTGAATGTTACCATTTTAGGATTAGAGTGGTGAAATCTTCACAGACCTTATCATTTATACTATATATGACCAAAACATGTGGCATCCATACAGTTTCACATTCAAATACATTTCACATACTTATTTAACAGATGTTAAAGGAATAGATCACACAAATATGCTGAGGATGTACTACTTCTCAGGCCATTCGAGGTGTAAATGAGTTTGTTTCTTCAATGGAACAGATTTGGAGAAATGTAGCATTGCATCACTTGCTCACCAATGGAGCCTCCGCAGTGAACGGGTGCCGTCAGAATGAGAGTCCAAACAGCCTTGTGAAGTGAAAAGCTGCATGTTTGTAAGAAACAAATCCACTGCTTCTGGCTAAAATACGAGTCCTCTATCCATAATATTAATTTCTTCAGTGAAAAAGTTTTCTTGTCCGAATTAGGGGAGAAATCTGCACAGATCAAGCAACCTTTATGATGGATTTGCTTCTTACAAATACACAGCCATTTACTTCACAAGATGCTAACTGATGGACTGGAGTTGTGTGGATTACTTGTGGGTTATTGTTTCGTTTATATCAGCTGTTTGGACTCTCATTCCGACGGCACCCATTCACTGCAGAGGATCCACTGGTGAGCAAGTGATGCAATGCTACATTTCTCCAAATCTTTTTTTTTTTTTTTAATCCAAAGCAACTTCTAAAGGAGAAATACAGTAATTTAAACATAAATAAGCTAGAGCAGCAAAATAGTAGAATTTGTACTAATTTATCTAGAATATAATTGGTTCTCTTTTTAAACAAGCTTCAAGGAACACTTTGTTTAATGAACAGACTGTTTTCATAGCAATGCTGATTAGACTAACTACAGACGTGACCTTTCACTTCACTCAGTCAACGCAAGGGTACTAATTGATAATCGTTGCTAAAGTTGTTCAAGGTGCAAATGGATAATTCCTTGCAAAAGTTAGAGAACTTTTACATTTTCTAAATGGGACCATTTGGCTTCAGGCTGCCCCAGAGGCTGCTATAATGCAATTGAAAGGCATAGCTGAAACTACATAGCAAGTAAGACAGGCGAGCCCCAGGCCATAAAACATAGTGAGGTGTAGGAAATCCTCTCTTGAAGTCTGCTGACTGATGTAAATTTGGAACAGAAAATAAATGAAAATCTTCCATATAGTCTGGAAATTAGAATGCACCACAGGGCCAAGCGCACTTTGTCTACCGTTACTGATTAAAACAAGTTTAGAGTAAAATCACCTGGATTCTCATGAAAGCACATTTTTCAATGTGCAGCTGGGGATTTTACAGTTCATTTTGGGGTGCATGTGCTGATTCAGTTCAGGTGCACCTGTAAAAGCTCTCATTTGACAAGGATGTCCATTTGTAGAACTTGGATTAATGAAAATATTAATGTGTGTGTGTATGTGTGTGTGTGTGTATTTAAGTTGTATCATGTTTTTATTTAAAACCTTGATCTTTACTTAATTTCCTAATGATTTTTGCCATAAAAGAAAAATCAATAATTATGACCCATACAATGTATTTTTGGCTATTGCTACAAATATTCCCCAGCGACTTAAGACTTGAGTTTTGTGGTCCAGGGTCACATTTATCCAGAAGCACATAATCTGAAATTTAAATGCTTTTCAAACAAAATCAGTGTTATTTTTGTATCATTGACATATTTTATAATGCATTTATCAAGAAGCAGAAGCACATCATCAAAAATTAAATACTTATTACCCAGTGTTATAATGCCATAATTGATATACTATTATATTTTTGTTAATATTTTGAATGTATAAATATCTTCGGTCTTCATATTCATTTTTGGCATTTTTTTTTTTCCTCCAGCAAAATGGATGACCAAAATGATTATATATATATATATATATATATATATATATATATATATATATATATATATATATATACATATATATATATATATATATATATATATTTTTTTTTTTTTTTTTTTTTTTTTTTGGTTACATTTTAATACTTTAAAACTTAAAAAAAAAAAAAAAAAAAAAAAAACAATCTGACGTTGTTTTTTGCACTGATCTAGAATCACATCATCTGAAACCCTTAATGCATATAATTCATCATTGCCAACTCAAACAGCAGCACCCTGTGAAGGCTTCGACTTCAAGCCCCATTTGTCTATCATGCAAACAGCCACACAAGATTCAAAGCAGCCCTCTTGATGTTTTGCAATGCAACCCTCTCATCAGCTTTTATGAAGCAAACAGTGAGGGACTGTTTCCGTGCAACTCCATTCTGCAGCGTCTGAATACTGGCACGGATCTGAATGTCACTGCAGTAGAAGCCCAGGTGAGAGCCAGAGCACAGAACAATACAGCAAGAGCTGATTACAGTAGGCTATTGTCAAATTGCAAAAGCAGCAGGTGAGATCGGAGCCCATCCGGGCCAAAAACACCACAGCCTTAGGAGCTGCAGGTCCAGAAAGAATCCATGCTGGTTTCTCCTCTTCCCTCCCTGGGCCAGCCATGGGGTGCAAAACACACAATAACACCTTAAAGAATCCTGAACTGAGATGATAAAAGTTTTAACCAGCTTGAGGGTTTCTTTATCTAAAGGACGGAAGGAAACTTTTCCAAAGTAGTACAGAACAGGAGCAGCTCTAACCATGTATAGAATAAAAATTTGAGCATTTGTGCATTAATATTCTGTCTTTTAAATGAATTGAGCTCACTGGTTTGCGCAATGGTGATTTGGGAATCAACCTTTATTATTTCCTTTTTTTTTTTTTTTTTTCTTTTGTGCTGTTTGTCAGCTTCCCAAATCTTTTCATAGAATAAAAAAAAAAAAAAAATGCACATTTTCATGTTGAATAAGGAAACGTTCCATGGCATTATAAAATATTTATTCAATATTTAACATGCCATCAAAGCTACAGAATAGTGGTGCATACATGTATGTCATTGGGGACTAACTACTGCGTAGGTTTCTCATATTTCTGAAAGGAATACAACGGACTACTTGCACAACTACTTCCGCGTTCTACTTGTTAGGGCTCGGGAGTTTCCGGTTAGCGTTCAGCGCACCTACATACAGACAGTTTCTTATTAGAACGCAGATTATTACTACATTTTAGGGCTGGATTTTCTTTAAAAAATAAATAAATAAAAAAATTAATCATATTCTCTGCATTAACATGAATCATCTTCAACCTGCTGAAATGTTACTATAAATATATTTCCCTTCAGTATGTGCATTCTAAATAAATAATTAATAAATATATTTCCCCTCTAACCTGCCTTTTTGTTTTTTTATAACTATTTTCTTTTACTGATTTACATATTTTATACCTGATGAATGTACAGTTTTAAATTAGTTTGACTAATAAACACCCTTACGAAAATTAACCATAGTTTTACTATAGTAAAAGTGCCGTTTTTTTTTTGTTTTTTTTTGTTTTTTTTCATTTTTACCATTTGTATACAACACTTTTACTACAAATAGCCTACCATCATTAAACTATGGACAGTGTAGTAAAACCCGAGTTAATTTGTGGTTATATGGTTCAATTGCAATTTTTGGTTTTATTTGTAGTAAAACCATAGCTAATTTGTTTGTGTGCGTTGGAGCTCTTATTCCGAGTCCATATTGCTTATTCCGTCGTTTAAAATGGCTGAATGAATGTGCGGTAACTGCCTTATTTAACGAAGTTAAATTTAAAATCATTTAAATAATTTTTAACAGTAACACGCTGACAGTGCGACTATTGAATATTCATACTTTGGCAATAGGCTACATACAGTGAAATAATGACAGAATAGTGACTAACATATTTAATACAGATAAATAAAGGTTCATCATGATCTTATTTATCACATCTCACAAAATGTAGCGTCGCGCTTAGGCCACTATTGAGCAATGACACCCTGTGGTGAACAATCACGTATGATTACCAGCCACGGCTTTCTCAGATCGGTTTATGTTGGATTAAAACTTCATGTTCCGTTGAGTTTGGAAAATTCTGTACACAGTAATCAATAGAATATGTCTTCTCCTGTCTCTGAAAATTTCCGAATTTGAAATCATCCTGCAAACTCTCATTTTATTAGCCGTTTAAGTCAACTAGATGATTACAGCGCATTGAAAATGTACATAACCGGAAATAACTGAGCCCTAAGATTTCAAAACAGAAGTGCGTCACGAGGCTCAGTGCAAATAGTCCACTGGAGCTGCATTTACATCTGTTTCCTCTAGCAGAAATAAAAATGAAGATATGCTTAATTGCTTTGATTTAAACAGAATTTCTCCAGCCTGATCACAGCTGTCTTGAAAAAAAGAAAAAAAAAATTGAAGGGTAAATTTGTGTAACGAGGTGTGCAAAAATAATTAGTTGATTTATTAATTAATTATTTACTAAATTAATGAATTACAAGCAAAGAGCATGTGGCATTTAAGTGTTAAAATTTGTGGTCGGCAAGATTTTTTTTCTTTTCTAAATGTTTTTGAAAGACATCTCTTCTGTTCTCCAAGGCTGCATTCTTTTGTACAAAAATGCAGTAAAATCAGCAATATTGTGAAATATTATTATAATTTAAAATAGCCATTTTCTATTGTAATACATTTTTAAATATAATTTATTTCTGTAATGAAAAGATGATTTTTTTATCATTATTCTAGTCTTCAGTGTCACATGATCCCTCAGAAATTAAAATAATTAAAAGAATTATTCTCGAGAAACAAGAATGCCAGGTATCGGCATCATGATTCCAGTGGGATTAGGAGAGATGAGAATTGTGCAAAGAAACATTGTCATGTCGAGATACAGATGATGAGTAAACAAGAATTAATGGGAGTAATCCCCTAAAGTAATGGCCAAATATTTGTGGAGATCTTGTAGCCAAATATTTGTTGGGATCAAGTGAATTCTGTGTTTGCACTGATGTTAGGCAAAGAAAAGGGACATTTATACACCAAAAACAGAAATATCATGTTTATTGACATTCTATGCCCTTGATAATATATGCAAAAACATGTCTAAAACTAAACCCTGACTTTTCCTGAAGTCACCTCAATGCATGAAGCTATAAGATCATACAGTACATCCCAGAAGAAACACATTTGCATATAAATCCTTTCAATATACGTCAGAACTGGGACTAATCTACATTAAAATGGCTCACTTTATGACAACACAAATCCAGGAAATTAAATCTTGTTAAAAATAAAGTTAAATTCAGGACCATGAAATGAAGTTTCAGCTGTCACAGCAGAAGAAGAATTCAGAACTGATGGTTTGATTTAGAGCAGAAGTGTTCAGAAGTCGATGGGTGCACATCATCAGTCTAAAGATAGAGTTGTAGCCGTATAATCTGGGACAGGCCTTAGACACACACACACACACACACAGAGAGATACTCGCACTCCTCCAGAATCATCTGGTTTAATTCTCAGAGGTATATCTGTCTTTTACACCACTTCACAAAAGCAGTCATCTAATAGGATGTTGCTCCACTGGGACGATTCTTCCGTGTGTGTGTGTGTGTGTGTATATAGGCAGTTTAACAGTCCTCTTATTCCCCCCGGACTTTGACCAGAGGGCCCAGACTGTCAATCTAAACAATGTATAATACATCAGTGTAATCCAGATTTTAATTACACAGGGTGAAAAGGATGTACAACAATCCTTTATTTAACATTTTATAGGGGATGATCTCAATGAAACCTGTCAAAAATGCATCATATTTCACACCAAAAATCTAAAGAAAGAAAAATATTTTGTACTGTAAAATGAATTAAATAACATTTAGAAGTATTTATACCATAGAAAATATTTTCATTTTCACCTAATATGACTACAGTAATAGGAATTTAATGAGAATCATTAAAAAAATCAAAAATGTCCAGATGCATTATGACACTTATGGGAAAATGTGTTTAAATGCCATGGGGGAAAAATAAAAAAATAAAAATAAAATAAAATAAAATAAAATAAAATAAAATAAAATAAAATAAATAATAAACAGAAATCTGAATTGTGTGGTATGTTTGTAAAGAAGGAAAGGAGGGAGGAAAGAAAGAAAGAAAGAAAGAAAGAAAGAAAGAAAGAAAGAAAGAAAAAGAACAAAAAAAAGGAGGAAAACCAGACGAGAATGAACAAATTAACAAAGGGAAAATGATAAAAGCAAGCAAGGAAGGAAGGGTAAGGGTAAAGGTAAAGGTAAAGGAAAAGGAAAGAAAGAAAGAAAGAAAGAAAGAAAGAAAGAAAGAAAGAAAGAAAGAAAGAAAGAAAGAAAGAAAGAACGAAAGAACTTTTAAGCTCACTAATCATATGGGGTCCATTCAACACATCTCCAGTCTCCAATTCAGTGAATGTGCCATTTTTCAGTCATCAATTTTCCATTTCTGATATTCCAATATATTGCATTTAGCATGAAAAATTTCATTTCATTTTGATAAATGGAACTAAAGAACTCACAGAGCCAGAGAAGACGAGTAACAGGACATTACCTTCACCTGATTAAGCTCGGTTTTTAAAGAAAGACAGAAGGTGATAGAGTGAAAAAAGAGGAAAACGACAGAGAGGAGAGAGATACGTGTCAGCTATCTGCACACAGATGATGTCAATGTCTTCTAGGAGTGCGACTTTATCAGTGAAATGAGACCTTCAAAAGTGGAACATGTCTTATTAGAGGACGAGTTAAAGGAACAGAAAAGATAGAACCAAGGAAAAAAAAATTAAATAAAACAGAGAGTGACTAAGCCAGTCTTGCGCTAGAGGAAAAACTTGCCGTCTGATATAAAATGAAAGATTGAAGATTTTATGTGACAACATGGGCTGAGGAGAAAGAAGGAAAACAAATTTCTTTGGTATCTGTGTCACGTAGGCCTCGGGCCTGGAGGAGCGGTGGTGACGTTTGCTGTGTCATCTTTAGCTTTCTGAGAACATCTCATTAAAACATCGAAAACCAGACAAACAAGGGAAGATGGTGTCTCCAGTGGCATGCCACGTGAATCATGATCATGTTTTCGAACAGATTTCTATTAGCGTTGCAGATCTGGCATTGATATATAAGAGATACGCAAGAACGCTTTGATCTGGGGCTTGTTCATTCATAACTGACACTGAAAATACTCAAGTTTAAACATATTCTCACATTAAGGGCCAAATCAACATATCAGACAGTTTCGCTCGAGGGTTCCTGAGTGAAAGCTTGTTGCATGTTTGCAAACATGCGTGCAAAGTGTATGTCTGCTGCCGACTTCAGAGAATTCTGTGAAAAAGAGTAAGCCTATAATCAAACAAACTTGATATCAGTGTTTATTCTAACAAAAAAATCCCTTATTAGCTGTTCCACCAAACTAATTCTGAGATATGAAATAATGTTGAGGAAAAACAAAACATTGGCACCATGTATGCTACGATTTAAGAAGTGTACCATTTTCACTATTTTAACCTGGCATATGATAACACAGGACAACACCCAGAACACCCTAGGAATGATTCAGCAATAGTGTTGTTATTGTTAAGAAACAATCTATTCAAAATATTTTTGATGTATTAAAACAAAGCTAAAAGAATGATCAAACAACCATACTGAAAACTCTAGCAACCACCCAAAATGTCCCAGAAACTATGTAGCAATAGCCATACAACCACCCAGAGAACCCTAGCAACTACTCAGAACACCTTTCAACCACAAAGCAATGCCCTAGAAAACACCAAGAACACCTTACAAAACACTTTACACCCTAGCAACCATCCAGAACACCTTAGCAACTACTCAGAACATCCTATCAACCACATAGCAATACCTATACAATCACCCAGAACACCCTAACAACCACAAGTCAACTGCCCAAAACACCTTAGAAAACACATAAGACTCTAGCAACCTTAAGAGTGCACCTTAACAACTACTCAGAACATCCTATCAACCACTTAGCAACACCTAAGCAACCACCCAGAGCACCCCAACAACCACAAATCAACTTTCCTGAACACCTTACAAAACATAAAAAAAAAAAAAATAAGAGCACCCTTGCAACTACCCAAAACATCTTAAAATGCATAACAACACCCCAGCAGCACCTACTGTAAGCAACCACCCAGAACACCCTAACATTCACAAATCACCCTAGAATAGCACCTTAAAGGAACACTCCACTTTTTTTTGCTAATAGCTTAGCATAGATCATTGAATCAGATTAGACCGTTAGCATCTCGCTCGATCTAACGGTCCAATCTGATTCAATGATCTATCCTAAGCTAAGAGTGTTCCTTTAACAAATACTCAGAAAATTTCATGAGCCACTTAGTAACAAACACTCAAATTACCTTGCAAAACACATAACAACACCCTTGGAACCACATATTAACACTAGCGGCCTCACAAGGGACCCCTGCAACTACTCAGAACACCCTGCCAACCACATATCAATAGCCTAGCAACCACTCTGAACACCCTAGCAACTACTCTAAAAATTTTGATAACCACATAGCAACACCCTACCAAATGCCAAGAGCACACATGCAACTACCCAAAACATCTTCAAAATGTATAACAAGACCCTAGCAACCACCCAGAGCACCTTGGCAACTTTTCAGAAAATCCATCAACCACACAGCAACACCTAAGCAACCACCCTAACATCCACACATCACCTTGGCAACCTTAACAGAGCACTTTAACAACTACTCAGAACATCCTATCAACCACTTAGAAACACCTTAGTAAACACCCAAAGCACCTTACAAAACACATAACATCTTTGAATCCACATATAAACACTAGCAGCCTCACAAAGGATCCTTGCAACTACTCAGAACACTGTCAACCACATATTAATAGCTTAGCAACCACTCTGCACACTCTAGCAACTACTCTGAAAATCCTGTTAACCACATAGCAACACCCTACCAACGCCAAGTGCACACTTGCAACTACCCAAAACATCTTAAAAATGCAACACCCTGGCAACCACCAGAACACCCTAGAAATCACATACAGTATAAAACACCCTACAGCACCTCTGAAAACACCCAGGACACCCTACAAATCACATAGCAACACCCTAGAAACCACCCAGAAGTAGTACTGTACAGCTTTCTATAAGCAAACATCCCTCACACTCTACAAAACACAACAATACCATAGCAACCACCCCGAGCACCCTTGCAAACACCCCCTGAACACCTTATAAAATGCATAAAAATGCCCTGGCAACCACCCAGAACACCCTAGAAACCACATTTAGTATAAAACACCTCAGCAATCACCCACAGCACCCTTGAAAATACCCAGAACACTCTGCAAATCACATAGCAACACCCTAGAAACCACCCAGAACTCTGAACATCCTATCAACCACATAGCAACACTCTAACACCCAGAACACTCTTGCAACTACCAAAAACACCTTACAAAATGCATAACAACACCCTGGCAACCACCCAGATCACCTTTGAAATTACTCATAACACCCTACAAAACACATAGCAACACCCTTGAAACCACATACAAACACTAGCAGCCTCACAAGGGAGCCTTGCAACTACTCAGAACACCCTGTCAACTACATATCAATGGCCTAGCAAGCACTCTGAACACCCTAGCAACTACTCTGAAAATCCTGTTAACCACATAGCAACACCCTACTAAAGGCCAAGAGCACCCTTGCAACTACCCAAAACATTTTAAAAATGCGTAACACCCTGGCAACCACCAGAACACCCTAGAAACCACATACAGCATAAAACACCTTAGCAACCACCCAGAGCACCCTTGAAAATACAGAAAACACACTGCAAATCAAATAGCAACATTCTAGAAACCACCCAGAACTCTGAGCATCCTATCAACACTCTAACACCCAGAACACCCTTGCAACTACCAAAAACACCTTACAGAATGCATAACAACACCCTGGCAACCACCCAGATCACCTCTGAAATTACTCAGAACACCCTACAAAAAACATAGCAACGCCTTGGCAACCACTCATAACCCCAAAGCTTTGTACAGAGAGTTCTTTTGAGATTTGCAAACACCACTCACATTTAAATTCATTTGTACAATTTGTACTATATGAGCCGCTTGACAACACTTATTCAGCACTCCTCAGGACCGGTGAGAGCTGTTCTTCCATCCTTCATTACAGCCACTCCATCCACTGACACATCCAGACTGATGCAGGGCTTGATTTTCAGAGAACTTCCTCTGACATTATTAGCAGAGGATGTAGGGTGCAAATCTTTCAGTCTGTCTGTTCATTAAAAGTTCCCTCAAACACTTCATTGATTTCAGGAGAAGTTTTGCAGCAAGAGAAATGTGACAATAATAGAACTTCTGCATGTAAGAAGTACGGTGGGATGAAGGTTAAAGTGTGGATAGTGCTTTGAGAAGCTGAGGTGAGAAAATCCTGCTGGAAAAAAGCCCAAATCAGATTAAAGCGGTCAAGATGGATTGTGGAATGTGGCAGCTGGGTTTTTGTTGGCCTAGGGTGGTCTACTGGCTCAAAACAGCTTGATAGTCACCACCTAAACCAGCTAGGACCAGCTAGAACAACTAAAAATCTTTTGTTAACTGAAATAGGGCTGAAGTGTAAACCTTTTTCTTCAACATGGAAGTAAGCTTATGGGCAAGACTTCCGGTTCATTAGCCCTTAGGGAAGTAACGAGAAGAATAGCAACGTGCAGTAAATGGTAAAACTATTTGCACTGCAAATCAGTGTGTTCATAATTGATATAATACATTAAAATAATATGGTAAGCCATGCCAATTTGCAATATAGAGCAGCAAAATGAGCTAAAAATAGCTGGATGTTGATGAGACTAGAAGCCAAACCCATACAATTTAGAAATAGCCACACCCACTCTTGCAGGAAGAAAAAGGTGGATAATGTATATGTTGCCTTGGCAAAACTGAAAGTTCCATTTAAAATGTTTGATTACTGAAAACAATATAGTTCAAAATATTAATAAATAATACTAAAATAACACTGCACAGCAATGCCCAAGCAACCACCCTAAAAACCCTAGCAACCAATCAAAACATCATAGAAGCCACACAGCAACACCTTAGCAGCCACTAAAAGCACCCTAGCAACTATTCAGGACACTATCAACCACATGGCAACACCTTAGCAATCACTCAGAACTAGCAACTACTCAGAACACCCTATCAACTACATAATGCCCAAGTAACCACCCAGAACAACTATTCAGAACACCTTATGAACCACATTGGAATGCCTTCGCAACCACCCAGAACACCCTATCAACCACTTAGCAACGTAGTTGTTAGTAACCACCCAGTGCAACCACTCAGAAAATCCTATTAACCACACAGCAATGCCTTAGCATCCACCCAGAGCAACTATTCAGAACACACTATGAACTACATAGGAACGCCTTAGAAACCACAAAGTGCAATCACTCAGAACACCATGTCAATCACATAGGAACACCTTAGCCACCATCAAGAACACCCAATCAACCACATAGCAACACCTTAGCAACCACCAAGGCCAACCACTCAGAACATCCCATCAACCACATTGCAACGCCTTAGTAACCACCCAGAGCAACTATTCAGAGCATCCTATGAACCACATAGGAATGCTTAGCAATCACCCAGAATACTCTATAAACCACATAGTAATGGCTTAATCACTCAGATTAACCACCCAGAACACCTTATGAACCACAAAGAAACACCTTAGCAACCACCCAGTGCAACAACTCAGAACACCCTATCAACCACATAGCAACGCCTTAGTAACCACCCAGTGCAACCACCCAGAACAACCTATCAGCCACATGGCAACGCCTTAGTAACCAACCAGAGCAACTATTCAGAACACCCTATGAACCACAAAGGTTCTTAGAAATTACCCAGTTCTTAGAAATTACCCAGTGCAACTACTCAGAACACTCAATCAAATCACATAGGAACACCTCAGCCAACATCAAGAACAGCCGATCAACCGCATAGGAACACCTTAGCAAGCATGCGGTGAAACCACTCAGAACACCTTGTCAATCACATAGGAACGCCTTAGCCAACATCAAGAACACCCGAACAATCACATAGCAACACCTTAGTAACCAGCCAGAGCAACTTTTCAGAACACCCTATGAACCACCTAGTAACATCTTAGCAACCACCCAGAACATCCTCTCAACCACACAGGAACACCTTAGCAACCACCCAGTTCAAACACTCTTAACATCCCATCGACCACATAGCCACACCTTAGCAACCACCCAGAGCAACTATTTAGAACACCTTATGTACCACATAGCCTTAGAAACCACCCAGTGCAACCACTCAAAACACCCTATCAAATTACATAAGAATGCCTGAGCAATCACCCAGAACACCCTATCAACCACATTGCAGCACCTTAGTAACGACCCTAGCAACTACTCAGAACACCCTATCAACCACATAGGAACACCTTAGCAACCACCCAGAACACCCTATCAACCACATAGCAACACCTTAGCAACCACTCCATGCAACAACTCAAAACATCCTATCAACTACATAGGAATGCCTTAGCAATCACCCAGAACACCTTATCAACCACATGGCAACGCCTTAGTAACCACCCAGAGCAACTATTCAGAACACCCTATGAACCACAAAGGAGCCCCCTAGAAATCACCCAGTGCAACTAATCCGAACACTATCAATCCCATAGGAATGCCTCAGCCAACATCAAGAACAGCCGATCAACCACATAGGAACATCACAGCAAGCACCCAGAGCAACTTTTCAGAACACCCTATGAACCACCTAGGAACATCTTAGCAACCACCCAGAACATCCTATCAACCACATAGGAACACCTTAGCAACCACCCAGCCCAACCACTCTTAACATCCTATTAACCACATAGCCACACCTTAGCAACCACCCAGAGCAACTATTTAGAACACCTTATGAACCACATAGAAATGCCTTAGAAACCACCCAGGGCAACCACTCATAACACCCTATCAAATCACATAGGAAACCACCCAGGGCAACCACTCATAACACCCTATCAACCACATGGCAACGCCTTAGTAACCACCCAGAGCAACCATTCAGAACACCCTATGAACCACAAAGGACTGCCTTAGAAATCACCCAGTGCAACTACTCAGAACACTCTATCAATCACACAGGAATATCTCAGCCAACATCAAGAACAGCCGATCAACCACATAGCAACACCTTAGTAACCACCCTAGCAACTGTCCTAGAATGTTTTAGCAACCACCCAGGGCACCCTAGCAACTACTCAGAACACCCTAACAATTACTAACAGAACTTCTGCATGTAGGAGAGTAGAAATGAAGGGTAAAGTGCAAGTAGGAGGAAAAAACATTGAGAGATTGGTGCAGATGCTGTGATTTTCCGCATGTGCAGTTGTGCTTGTCAAACTGGCATGTTTTTATGTGACTGTTCCAATCAAGATTACGGGATCAAAGGAAAATTACAAGACAGTTAGTAAGTGTGACAGAGTGTCCACCTCCCTCCAAACATCTCCCCCCCAAACGGTCCTGTCGCTGGCTTACATCCAGCCTCACAATAGTAGATTGCGGCCAAGAAGAGGGATACAAAAACGGAGCAGTGCTGGCAGCGCTGGCAGCGCTCTCACACACCTGATACGCATTGTGCTTTGTCACTGCTGCAATAAATTTAGCATTGCATCTCTCTCCTTCATGGAAGTGTTTGCCGTGTACATGCGCAAGCCATTTTCAACACCGCTGTGCCAATGACTTTCTGGCGCCATGTCTCTGGATTAGTCATCAACTGGTTTTTCAGTGGTCGATGCCGATATCTGAGCAATACTGTCTGATACAACGCCAATATTTACATAATAAAAGCTTAAAACACATTTTCTTGAGATGTGTCAGTTAGGACAAACGATCCCCTCCCGCATCCTCATGCTTGTCTTTGTTTTCATTTCCTGAAACTAAACTAAACTAAACTAAACTAAAATAAAATAAATATATATATTTTTTACATAACTTATTATATTTGTATTGCTTTTTTTAACCTGACATAACAAATTTATATAAAAATATGAAATATTAAATTTGATATGAAAATATGAAATATTACTTTATAGTAATAGTATATATGAAGGGTTCAGATGCAAAAGCCTCTAAATCAATCTGACGTATTTCTTTAACATTAGCATTTCTTTCTGGCTACTTTGTATAGGTTTCTATGTAAGTACTGGTACTTCTGATTGGGCTGAGGCTGGAATTTAGCGAGTGAATTAAAAGTATTTGATGGATGTATAATATGTGTCAGGAGCATTCACTCTGTATTATTATCTCATTTTTGACCGAGATGGCTTTTAGCTGGTTTTGCATCTGAACTCTTCATATATATACACTAATATTTTTATGCTGTAAAAGTATTGTTTAATATAACCGAGAATCCCATCACTGACTGCACAAACCCTTTTTCCAGACCACTTTTATCCTTTCACCTCCTTTTTAATTGCATAAATAAAAAGCCTGAGTCATGTCACCACTAATCCCACCTCTCATTACAGAAAAATTAATTGACAATAATAAATAACGGCTTCAGATATTGCATCTGTTGAAACCAAAATTGCTTTATAACTCGTGCTTTCTGCGATGGAAGCGGATTATCTGTTAATTGATTCCTTATCCATTGCCATTCCATACGTCGGTGTAATCAAACCTGCTGATAACATCGATTAATATAGGATCAAACATAAGTCTGGTCTGAGATAACCGTTGCACATCTACCCTAAAACTCTCCTTTATCAGCATATCCGTTAAGAGGGTAATTCCTCCTAATTTAAGTCCTCGGCGTGCATTTCCAGGCCTCGTGAACAACAATGAAGAGCTTGCCAGGCTAAATCAACATTCTGGTACCAGACCGAGTCTCATACTACATGATTTGAGACGCCCAGGCGCGAACATATTGTCTACACCTCCTGTCACGAAGATTAATGAGTGGCCATTGTCTTCAGCTGACATCAGATCAGTTGTTATCTTTGGATATGACAAAGCTTGCAGTTTCCATTAAGTGTGTCTAGCTGCAACATCAGCCCTCTCAATTGTCCCTATTGTGGTAGTTGTGGACTGTGTGGATGTGTGTTCTGAATCCACAATGAGGTCTAGAGAGGAAAGCAGCACCTTGGAGCGTCTGTGATCAAAACAAAAAGTACGTCCCCAGCAGAAGCGAAAGGCGATAACACCTCGTGTTATTTTCTTTAATTATACAATCTGAATATAATTAATTACAGCTGTAATTACAGCCATCATAATAACCGCTTGAACTGTAAGACTAAGAGGGATCTGAAGTGTCTGGAAGCAACCACTAAACTGCAGGGTCTAAATCTCCACTCCAACAGCATGTTTGATGAGTTATGCAATGCTCAATGTTTTTTTTTTTTTTTAAATTCCCTTTTTTTTAAAGGTTTCCACAGGTTTCCAAAGTGCTTATACACAATAAAATAGGCTATAGTGCAAATCGTTGCTTTATTATGGCATATTTTTGCTTCATTTTGCATGTCTGCATGTTATTCTAAGCAGAATGTATTCTCTAATACATTCAGATCAAACATGGGTTTGATTCCCTGGGAATGCATGAACTGATAAACTGCATACCTTGCTGTATTTCAAGTAATTCTGTAATTCAAGTTGATTTGAATAAAATAAAATAAAATAAAATAAAATAAAATAAAATAAACCAGTGTAACCTTTGTAAAACACTCAGAGCTGCTGTGAGGATGCTAGCAGATACAGATGAAGTAATAAACAAGAATGCAAACAATGTATTTTTAAGTAATATAAAAGAAAAAAAAAAACACCAAATATGGCAAAGATGCAGCTTTTACATTTGCTTCTCTTTCCTATTGCAATAAGTAATTAGTATGGGGAAAGTAATAACATACATATTAAATAAAAACTGATAATTGAAAATAATAATAATTTTGTGTTATTTTATTTTATTTTAGTGCTTGGGCAGTGCAGTGTTTGCACAAATACTTGCACAGTCAACATTAAATACATTTACATCAAACATCAAATGCATTTTATTAAGTAATTGGTATGGGGAAAGTAATAAATATTAAATGAAAACTGATCATTAAAAATAATACTTTTGTGATCTGTATAAGTTATAAATTAATTGTTTTATTTGTATCATTTTTAATTTTAATTTTATTTAATTTTATTTTATTTAAAAAGCCAGATTTAGCTATAAATTAATCAAAATATACTCACACACGCATGCGCGCACACACACACACACGTTGTGTTCACATGTTTTATGGGGACATTCCATAGCCGTAATGGTTTTTATACTGTACAAAACCTATTTTCTATCGCCCTACACCTACCCTACACCTAAACCTAGCCCTCACAGGAGACTGTGCACACTTTTACTTTCTCAAAAAAACTCATTCTGCATGATTTATAAGCCTGTTTCCTCATGGGGACCTCACAAATGTCCCCACAAGGTCAAAATTTACTGGTATTACTATCCTTGTGGGGACATTTGGTCCCCATAACGTGATAAATACCAGGTGCACACACGTTCTCACACACACACACACACACACACACACACACACACACACACACACACATTAAATACATTAAATAGAACGAACTCAAGGATTTTAGTTAATTTGTTCTGCTTTATGTACAGAACAGCCTTTTCTAGGAAACCTAAGTATATATGACTGGAAATTTCACCTTACGTGACTGTACTTAGCTTTTAACATTTGTCAAAGGCACAATACCTTTCTTTACAAAACATGTACTATTTTATACGTAGTGAACCTTGAAGAGTCCATCTACATGGATCTCACAAAGCCTTTCTGCTCTATGCTTTATTGACATCTAGGGCATGAAGACCATAGCATGAGCTCTCCATGTGATCTGCTGGCACAACCAGAGCCTGAACTGCTATTGATCCAAGTACCAATCTTTGTCATTGATCGCACAATTCATGAAGACAGCACGTCAGACTCCTGCTCATGTTAAAAAATGTCATGGATCAATCCCAATGGCTGTGTTAAAAGAAGAAGTGTTAAATTAAATGCATCAATGTGAGGTGAGCATTCAGGGAGTGAGATTAAAAGCAGACGACAAGCGTTTTTATTGAGCATCTTCTGTCAGCGGGTTTTCAAAGGGTGATATTAGTTTGTGTTGGATTTGCTTTTCACTTTGATTGCACGCAATAACTGTTAAACATCAAGAAATACTATTTATTCTATTTCATCAAAAAAGAGATTTATTGCATTCAAAAAAGCAAGAGTAGTCTTAAAAACACAATGCCTGGAGTTGGATACAACCTTTTCAAGACAAAGTAAAGAAAATGTAAGGAATAAATTCATTGGAACAGGTCAATTTGGTCTGTAAATGCTTCAAAGTTTGAAAATACATCTTCTCATTACTTTTTAATTTATTTTTCACAAACAAACAAACAAACAAACAAACAAACAAACAAACAATAAATACATACATACAAAAAAAAGTAATGCTCTTCAAATGTCTTGTTTTCCAGTGCAATTCTCTAAAGATTCTTCAAATTACATTTAAAAAGCAACACTGCATAAATAAGTCTTGTTTTCTGAGAAACTGATAAAAAGAAAGTGAGATGCTCAAAACAAGAACAAAACTTCATATGTGCAATTTGCATCTCAAGAAAAGTTATCTTAAAGGATGTTTAGATATTAGATATTTGTATTGATTTTTTTCATTTATTTTTTTCTTTTCAGTGCATGCAACATTTAATGCCATGACCTTTATGAATTTAAAGGGGTCATCGGATGCCCATTTTCCACAAGTTGATATGATTCTTTAGGGTCTTAATGAAATGTCTATAATATACTTTGGTTAAAAAAAAAAAATTCTTAATGGTTGTGTAAAACAACACCCTTTTTACCTTGTCAAAATGAGCTCTGTAAAAATTACCCCATTCTGAGGGACTGTTCCTTTAAATGCAAATGAGCTCTGCTCGCCCCGCCCCTCTCTTCTCTCTGCTGCTCTGAGAGATTGTTTACTTTAGCTGCGAAACTTGCTAACTAGCACGTTATTAGGAAAGGTGATTGCAGAGATTCATTAAAAAAAGCCTTATACTCACTTCTGCTGTAGGTGCAACTGGATCACGAATGATTTGCGTGAACATAGACAGATTTATATAGATCAGGGGGCCTTCACAAACAAATGTAATCCACTGCATCTTCAGCGGCTCAGATGTCGGGAGTTAATTACGACCGCTGTGTTCATTACATCCAGCAACACAACACCTCAATCGCTCAATTGGAGATATTCTTGTCTAACTTACATCCCTGCTCCGGCATCGAAACAATGGAGGTTGGACTGTTACAGCTGATCTGAGGTAAGACGCTCATTAGGGGTGTAAGAAAATATCAAGACACGTGTGTATCACGATATTTTGTGTGGCTATACTGTATAAATTCTCAAAAAAGTAATATCGATATTTTTAAAAAAATCATACAAGATTCATGACAGTTGCTTCGTTTTGAGCTTATATCCTGACCGCTAGGTTGCAGTCTTCTTATCTCTGAATTTAAATAGTGACAGGAAATACTAGCATAAAGGAACGCCACTAATGTTAGCGTTAATGGAGGATGAAAGAATAGTTCCTGCTCCCGCCTCGGTGTAAAGTGTGGCGTAATGTCGGCTTTTGAGGTAACGTTTGCTCTAGGACGTGGCAAGCAGTGGAACAGCGGTGCGGCCGCCACCCATAGTGCAGCAGAAGCGCCTCGTGCAGCCAAGGCGGCACCCTCGCCACGGTTCCTCAGCTTGCTGCATCCCGTGAAAGGGCCTTTGCGCCGGGCTGCCCGCCGCTTTCTCACGTGGTGGGGCCATTTTGTGCAGTTGAGGCGGTGCTCGCGTCGCGATCTCGGCGATTCCACGCCGAGCTTAACTGAAAAATTTGAACTGAAATCCAAAACCTTTGAAATTCTCAGAACAAAAAGATTATCAGAATGTCCAATATCTGTATTTATTTTATTGTTTTACAATTCTTTTTTTTGTCTTTAGGAATCCCGTAAGCACTTTATTTTTTTACTGATATTAAACAGATGTAATTCTTAAGTTCAGATCAAAATGATCTGACATGGTTACAATTGTAAACTTAAATTGTAAAGCAGGGTCTAAAAATATATATGGTCTGTTTATAAAAGCTTACATTTTATACATTTAATAACTCAAGAATCTTGCAAGCACTTTATTTCCCCCCTTGCACTGCACTGCACAAAAAGTGATTCAATAACATTGAATCAATACAGCAATACAGCTTTCCTAAAATTGTCCTATTTATAAAATAAGAAATATCCCAATATATCACCTTGTTTACAATATCGCAATGTATCGCAACATATCGTATCACAACCCCTGTATCGTGGCACGTATCGTATCGTCAGATTCTTGGCAATACACAGCCCTAACGCTCATGTCAATCAACTATCGTGGGAGCGGCCTCTCTCGGTGTCTGAGAATGGCTCGATTTGAAAAAGGGGATATTATGTTTACAGATTAATTAAAAACCACTGCGTGGATTTTTATCATTATAGGGTAGATGTGTACATACACTGCCAACACACATTAATGTTCAAACAACATGTAAAAGTGAAGTTTGCATCCGATGACCCCTTTAAGACAGGCTGGTCCGATTTAAGACTTTTTAAGACCTTTTGAAGACCTGCAGAAACCCTGAACGATGCTTTAATTCCAAGACAAATCTTTTAGAAAGGTTTTAAACAACTGTTTCACACCTGTCGCCATGCTAACTAAGGCATCACCACTAAATACACCAAACTAAATGCAAAATGTAATAAAATATATCAGCATACTGCATTTGAAGCTGTTTGAATCATTTTTGAAGTCACTGAAACGCAAGATTTCAATTTCCAGCATCATTCAATCAAGTCATAACATTCAATGATTGCCAAGGCTCGACGGATTACTGAATAGAAGAGAGAATGTGCGGAAACAAAACAGAAACACTGACAACATAAGAAATGACAACTTCTATACAATTAATACATTTCATTTCAATGCCATTTGCTAATGTGACTTTGATTTTTCTCACAAATCGTGTTCAGTGGCTTCATTTGCAATGAATTCATGCATCTCGTGTCCATTCCCTCGTTCTCTAATTCTAGAAACTGCGTGTGGAAGCGGCACGCTTTGATTTGGCCATGACTTCAAAGATCCAGCTGTCAATAACAATGCACCTGTTCTAGCCACAGGACATCAGGGTCCAGGACGAACGCCAGCTCGGTCTGATCTGTTTAAGTCATTTGTGCTTCGGTGCTAAATTGATTGATTTATGTATTTAGTGTGAGGCTCCATTTCCCTGCCAAACAGGATGTTTTAAGATGTTGCAACTTTTCGGGTACGTAAACATGAATTACGCCAAAGAAGATCAGAGAAAGTGCTTTGAGAAAGTGTGCCCTGGGGGTAGAAGAAATCTTTGAACCTGCAGACATCAATGTTAGGATGGCAAATCTAAAGCTCTGTGATCTTCGTTCCTATATAACCCTCATTTTGCTGGTGTAGAGTGCCCATAATGGCGTAAATGGCCCTAAATATCTAGAACTGACAATCTTACATCTTACATCTTACTCTCAAATACTGACAGTATGTAAATTTAAACTAGACTTTTCCTTGATCTTTCAAAATAAATGTAAAATAAAAGGTCAGTGTACATGTATGGAAAACTTCCTCCCTAGTCCAAAAAGGCAGCCCACTGAAAATGAAACTGCAAAAACATTATCATATTTACATCTACGCATCTAAAAGTGCATCTGCAGGCACACGAGGGCCCAATTTCAAAGCCTGGGCTTAGCCTAAGCCAGAAATAGGCCATAGTTCAATTAAGACATTCAAGAAATTGTGCCGTAAGAAAAAAAAAAAAAAATCGTTTCTTGAGTGCATCTTGAGATCTCAGACTTTTATTTTAGTCTAAGACTGGGCTTAAGCCTTGTCTGTGAAACCGGGGGAGAGACTCGTTAAATCAAAGTAAAAGTTATAATGTCAGCTATACTATCTAAACTATTTATAAGTTTTTTTGTTGTTGTTGTTTTTTTTGTTGTTTTGCTTTGTTTTGTTTTTTTAAGTCTGTTTACCAAGGCTGCATTTGATCAAAAATACAGTAAATACAGCAATACTGCAAAAATATTATACTTTAAATTGAAATGTTTTCTTTTTTTTAATATTTATTTATTTAACTTTATTTAACTTTATTTTATTTTATTTTATTTTATTTTATTTTATTTTATTTACACATTCCAGGATTCTTTGATGAATAGAAGTTCAAAAGAATATGAAAATATAAATATTTTGTAACAATTTTTGTCACTTTTGATGAGTTTAAATCCTCACCAAGGCTGCATTTGATCAAAAATACAGTAAAAACAGTAATATTATGAAATGTTATTACACTTTTAATTAACTGTTTTCTATTTTTATATATTAAAGTTACTCCAGTGTCACTTGATAATTCAGAAATTATTCTAATGTGCTGATTTGCTGTTCTTATTAACTATCAACATTAATTTTTTTGTTGTTGTTGTTGTTGTTTTTTGATACATTAAAATTCTTTGATGGATAGAAGTTCAAAAGAATACAAAAATATAAATATTTTGTAACATAATATTTTTTGTAACATTTTATCACTTTTGATGAGTTTAAATGCATCCTTGCTGAATAAAGGCATTAAATAAAATCAATAAAATATAAATCTTACTAACACCATATCTCTGAACGATAGTGTAAATGTACCATGCATAAGGCTTCCACACCTTTTCTTCTTTTTTATTTATATGTCTTTTTTCCTTTTTACATTTTTAATCAATATCCTTGCCATTTTCACACATGACCTTTAAATGGAAAAATTACATTTTCAGAAAAAGCTATATGAATGAATTTGAGGTTCACTAACCTGGCCCTCCAAGTCGCAGTCAAGCAAAATAAGATAAATATGATTATTTCTAAGATGCTGTTATAATCCCAGCTGGCATAAAACCAACAATAAGAGTCAGAGAGAGGGTAGAAAATGCTGATGCGAATGTAAATTATGATTGTTTTTGGTGCAAGTAACCTCAACTAACACTGTAGCAGACCTCAGGGTGTAAAAAAAGGCTGTGATTTGAATAATCCACGAGAAACAAGCCTCACTCACAACATTTGACCCGCGCCAGTAGTCTCTTTAACCACGCTCCATATGCTGTTTTAGCAAACAGCCAACAAGCACAGTGAGGATATACCCAAGACAGCACTTGATTAGATTTGCTGTCGACAGGGGCATACATCTTCCACCGCCACTGCTTGTGCAAGGACCACTCTTCTAAGGGCATGAGGAAATTGAATCGGTTGAGGAGTACATATCATCCCGTGTAGTTATTGACAGTAGAATGTGCTCTGAAATGGAGGTGAGGGGAGGCTCAAGAGAGATGTAATGAATATGTGTTGTGAAGAACGCTGGAGAAGAGAAAAGATGGCAGAACCTGATATGCCTAAAAGCACATTTAACTGCGACGAGTGCCGCTTTTGATGAAAAGTAAAGCGCTTTGAGCAAACCATTAGGGACGGATGCTTTGGTACAATATTTATTAGCACATTATAAGGGAGCTGAGACACTATAAGTGAGTATATGTTGACAATAAAGCGCTGCGATATGAATTTGCAAATAATATTACTTAGCTCCTAAATTATGCATTTTGTTGTACCCGCCAATGGTAAGCAAGCTCATAAATGTTAATACAGACAAAACTGGCAACAGAATATATGATTCGATGCTCATAAATATGTACTCACAAGCAAATATAAATAATTTATTGTGTTCTATGAGGAGTGACATGCTGACACGACTATATACTGTAAATAGCAACAAGGACACTTTCAAGCCATTTTCACCAATATATTATTTGATTGATATCATGTATAGAACTCTGCTGTGATTTGATTTGTAACTAAACATAATCATATTGCATAAGATTCAGAACAATGAATAATTGATGTTGAATTGGCCAGAATTGTAACACTCTGTCTTTAAATGGACACGTGGGATGCAACGGACAAAGTGGGATTGGGGTTGCACACCATGCAATAACAGGCTATTTTATCAACGATTTACAGAAGAACCCTTCACTGTACTGCATGCTGTGGATCCTTGCTGAGATTCAGCCAAAAACACTATATATCACCTGTGGGCTACAGCAGGATAATACAGCCCATCATATAAGCGCATTACTAAGTCTATCTCAAATTAAAATGAAAATATACAGGGAAGTGCAATGCAATGCAATCCCATAAAAAAAAAAAAGGCAGCTAGAAAATTGCTACACACATTTGTCTATGATGCACCTTCGACAGAACTAAAGAAACAGCTATAATACAAAATAGATCAATCAATAAAACACTATATTTTCACTGTATGTAAAATGACAGTTGCCAAATTAATCTAAAAGCTAAGCAGTTCCTTCAGTTCCATAAAAAAAAAAATAATAATAAAAAAAAATAATATATATATATATATATATATATATATATATATATATATATATATTTTTTTTTTTTTTTTTTAATTAATTAATTCATTCATTCATTCATTCAGTTTCCTGGTCTATGGTGTAATAATAATAATAATAATAATAATAATAATAATAATAATAATAACTAACACAATTATACTAGACTTTACACACACACCACAATAATAATAATAATAAATAAAATAAAATAAAATAAAATAACCATCTACCATCAACTCAATCAGATTTGGCTGCACGTTAAAACATTGCAAAGCCATTATCTGGAGGCTTTCTACCCTTCTTTATGTTTCAAGATCCAAATATTTGAAGAATTTCATCTCTATGACTTGCTTCATTGTTTCGTCTTGCATTACTCATCACTCAAAGGTTTCTGTGAGCCTGCAGTTCCATACCTGTCTACCTTGACAGGACAGATTTGTAGAAATATGTCTGGAAATGCGAGAGGGAATTTGACATCTAAGGGAATATGTAGCTGTGCTTCTTAGGATAGACTTCATGATTCATCAAAGACATGTTTATTTGACAGAATGGAAAATTTTTGACAAAAATAGGTTCCACTCCATTACACTCCACAAGCGGAGGTGATACACGTCCTTCCCGACGTCAACTGATCTTTGTATGTACCGGCTTGAAAGCTAAATATGGTAGATTTCTGCGGATAGCGTGTTGTTTTGTAAATCAGATGAGAATAGGTGTAGTATTTCCAGAGCTACAAGTGTTAAGTAGTAACCTGGTGACATTTTAACAGTGTTGTTTTGTTGTTTTCCCTATGCTGCAAAGCGAAAATGATGCAATTTTACAGATTAACAGCCACGCTTGAATGCTAACATGTGACTGCGTGAAACGGAGATCAAGCAAGTTTTGTGGACAGTAATTGAAATGGGGAAATTGATTCAACTGACAAGTTTTACGAGTGGGCATGCATTACACTTCCTCTTGGGTGAGCGCTTCTCGAAAGGTCAGTGAACCCTGAAATGGAATTTCTCCACAACAAGACTTAACACGTCTGTTCAACAACAATCCAATGGCATTTATTTATTTATTTATTACTATATCCATTTTAGCATGTACTGATAAAATAAAATCTTTTAGGATGGCGCCAAATGGCAGAGATGAGATTGCTAAGGCAACATCACTTTGTTGTAAACCCCAAACTTTGCTGATAAATGATACCTTAAAAAATAGCATTCAGATAAATGAGAAGAGTGTGCTTTTACTTTTTACAAGCGAGCAGTCCAGAGAGACAACAAATTCATTTTGCTTGAACCAGTAAGAAATCCGCATTCAATTTTTTTGTTTGTTTTTTTTATTTCAGAAAAATTCAAAATCCACTTTTTATAAAGACATCAAAGCAGTTGACTAGTGTTATTTTTGCAGCGTTGTACTATGAAAACTAGGTTAAAAGTGGGAGACATGTTCATGTGATTTCTAAGTAAATAAATAAAGAAACAAATAAATAGTGTTCTTAGTGTGTTAATATTAAAAACTTGATAGTGTAAAACATGTTCAAGTCATAATAAATAGATAAATTGAATAAATATTGTACTTATTGACATTCAAGTCATATCTAACAAATAAATTAGTGCTGTTCAAACGATTAATCACATCCAAAATAAAAGTTTTTGTTTATATAATATATGTATGTACTTTGTATATTATGTATTTATAAAGACAAACACATACGGCATATATTTTTTAAAATATTTACATGTACTGACATGTAAATATTTTTAAATACTGACACATATATATATATATATATATATATATATTTATATACATATATATGAAGAGTTCAGATGCAAAATCAGCTAAATGCCATCTCGGTCAAAAATGAGATAATGATACTGAGTGAATGCTCCTGACACATAGTATATGTCCATCAAATATTTTTACTTCAAACTCGCTAAATTTCAGCCTCAGCCCAATCAGAAGTACCAGTACTTACATAGAAACCTATACAAAGTAGCCAGAGAGAAATGCTAATTTTAATGAAACACGTCAGATGGATTTAGGGGCTTTTGCATCTGAACTCTTGTAAGACATATTCTTATAAAGAGAAAAAAAAAAAAGAAAGAAAGCATATATAACATTTAAGACATGGTAATGTAAAAACTTGGACATCCACCTAATAAAAAAAATAAACAGGATTATACTTTTTCATGCTAAGCATTTCAGTACATGGAGTGTACCACACGCAAACATTTCCTTTAATTTAAGCGGAACAAAATGGAGACAGAATGTTATCAGTCTCAGCAAACATAATAATTTCCTCAGCAATATCCCTTACGGACTGCGATTGACAATTAAATCCATGTGGGAATTCAAGAAATGGGTCACCGAAGCCCCAAGGAGTGAGATTAAAATAAATGCTTTCAATACCATTTACAAATGACAAGTTAATTGTGAGAACTACTCGTCTGGTGGTATAAAAGATGTGGAGCGCAGAGCTGGCCGAGACAAGGTTGCAGCTCAAGAAACCCATACTTAAAATGCTGCGACATGTTTTAAAGCCTTCAGTAGGCTGTTAGAATGTAATGAAGTGGGAATTGTAAACTGCGGTTTAATAATTGATGCTATTCTAACCGTGAAAGATCAATGAATGTTTGTGCCATCCCGAGGCCAACGATGCCCCGGTGCTATAAAAACCTTGAGAAAACACTTGATATAGGACACGGCATGTGTGGCAAGATTACCTGCTACCTTGGGCAGTGCTCGAATCTCAGGAATATGCTAGAAGCGAGATGATGAAACCTGCAAATGTTTCATGAAGTTGCAGATGTAGTGAAATTTAAGTTTTATGCAGTGATATCAGGAATATATAAAGGTAATAGCTCACACAAAAACAAAAGTTCTATCACTATTTGCTTGCTTTCATGCCAGTCCACACCTGGGAAGATGGGAGCTGTCAAGCTTAAAAATGACAAAAAGCACCATAAAAGCAACATAAAATAAATCCAAATGATTTGTGTACTATATTCTAGTATAAGTCTTATGAAGCTACACTGATGACATACGCTCTGTGTGTGTATTTTCATTTGTGTGTGCGTAATTTCATTGTATAAGGCACAATGATATCCAGATCTAAGCAAAAGCAAAAAAAAAAAAAAAAAATTACCATGAATTATAAATAATAATAATAATAATAATATAACAACCTTGTTTTTTTAAAAAAATAAATAATTAATTAAATAAATAAATAAATATATGTGGAAAATGTGATTTTTCTTGCCTGTTTCTAATCAAATATCACATAAAATTTAAAACCTTTTTAACTTTCACAGACCACAAAAGGTTAGTTTTTGAAGAGCATCCTGAATACTTTTTTCCTGTATAATAAAAGTTAATGAGAATGGGGCTGTCAAGCTCTAAAATGACAAAAAGCACCATAAAAGCAGCATAAAAGAAGTCCATATAATTTGTGTACTATATTCCAAGCCTGCTGAAACCATACGAAAGCTTTGTGTGCGGCAATAATTTCATTTCACTTTTTTCCTCCCACAATGTACTTCCCATCCAACATCATAGTCTGGCATGATTTATACTTGAAAAACATGTGAATGTTCTTCCTCAGACTGAACTTTTATGAACTTTTTAAAGGTATGCTAGCTCTGACATTCATAAACCCTTTTCTATGCAAATTTGGAGCAGGTAGGCAAACACATTGTGCAGGATCACAGTAATTGTTCCTCTTTAGTCTTTGCACAGTGAGGCATCTATAAATCGTGTGCTTGATGTACAGTTAGCGTCGCCTTTATCTCTGAAATCTGGGATTAATCATCGAGCGGCAATTAGGAATTGTTTGCACAGTAGGAAATCTACCTCTCTAAATGAGTGCCACAGAATATTCATTATGTGTCAAGAACGACTCCGGTTTCTTTCTCTTGGTGCCCTTCTGTCATTATATTCTACATTTCCGGTGCAAGTATTTTCCTACAGTAAATACGAGCATGTGCATAAGATAAATGTCAAATATAAACTTTAAATAAATAAATAAATCAGAGATTAAATAAATTAATCACAGATTGAAAATATTAATATGCAACATTAAAGATTCTCAGAAGTCAAACATGCAAATCAAGTGCATGCATTACTATTTTCTACAAAAAAAAAAAAAAAATCAGACTTTTTCTGACAGCAGTCAAATCATTAGCAATTCTTCTAATTGACTCACTTGCAGAGGCAGAGAAACATAAGTCGATCACAAACGATCCATGATTGGGCTTAAAGGAACACTCCACTTTTTTTGAAAATAGGTTCATTTTCCAACTCCCCTAGAGTTATACAGATGTGTTTTACCGTTTTTGAATCCATTCAGCCGATCGTTGGTCTGGCGGTAGCACTTTTAGCATAGCTTAGCATAAAGCATTGGGAGGGGAGTTGGAAAATTAGCCTATTTCAAAAAGAAAAAAAAGTGGAGTGTTCCTTTAAACTTTCAACTATCAGTTTTATGAAGATGTTTTTTTTTTTTGTTTTTTTTTTCCTACTCGCATTAATATCTTAGTTGAAGTCAGCCAGCAGAGCTACATATCAGCGGGTCTATTAAGAGTACACTGGAGTGACTCAACTTCTCGCCCATATTCACCTCAGTCAAGGTTTCCTTTTCCTGTGCATATGTCACACAGCACCACTCTATAAACAAAATTATTATCCGTTGCAAATCTGATTGGCTGCTGACCTCTAGCAGAGTAAAAAGCGATAACTTCTCTTTCTCTCTCTCTTTCTCTTATGCAGTGTTATTACCAGTTTCATGTCAGCTCAGTTTCCATAGCAACCTGTCTCAGCACAGAGCTAATGGTGGAAAACTTCAGTGCCTAAGTGTTTCGTCCAAGTGACAGTGAGTCAACTAAAGTTCAGTCACCCAAACCAGATGGATGTCTTTCCAGCGCACCATGACCTCCCCTGCATACGACCATCAAATCACAAATTCTCAGTCAAAACATTATCAAACCCCATGAAGAAGTGGCCGAAATTGCCTTTTTCATATTGGGGTGCAAGTGATAAAGACCGGTTAGATGCAAGCTCCAGACTAACATGCAGAGTGAAAATGATGGAAAAATCAACAAAAATTGCTTATGCTGTTTTATATATATAGCTCATTTTGTTCCCATAATAATAATGATACTAATTAATGTCACTATGACTCTCTTGCAAAACTATTTTAAGCATTTAAAGGTAATGAAATGCTTGATTATGATGTCCATAAGCTGCTTTATTTTGGCCACAATATAAGGCATCTAAAAAAATAAATACATAGATGAATATTGCACAAGTTGCATATAATAACATTTATAGTATAGCCTTTAAATTATATGCAATTAAAAAAAAATTTAGAAATAATGCAATACTGAAAAATACTGAATAAATACTGAATAAATGAATAAATAAATAAATGAATAAATAAAAGTTGCATCGAATAACATTTATAGTATAGGCCTTTAAATGATATGGAATTAAAAACAAAAAATTAGAAATAATGCAATACTGAAAAATACTGAATACTGAAGAAGAAGAAAAAAAAAAACAGTCACCTATATTGAACTCAACAGTCTAGCCAAATAGATAATTCATAGCTTGTATCATATGGTCTTGTATATTAAAGATACTGACATGCATAAATCCTGTAACATATAGTTCAGTCATACTTGTAAAAAAGCTCAGGCAGACACCAGAACTTCTGATGTTCCTTCCTGATGCGGTTTTTAAAACTGTACAACTGAATGTTTCATCGTCCTTTACATGGATCAAACATAAACGGTCTATTAAGGATATACAAGGATGTCACTCCTAAAAGTACAACTCTAAACAGGTTATTTCAAATATAACACATGTATCTAATCGACAAGTTATTTACTGAGAAAATCACTTATTTTGTGTCATTTTTCAACTTTTTTTTAAGAACTGTTGAATAAAAATTTAAAATAAAAAAAATGTTGAAATTTATTATAGTTCAGGGAAATAATCACCCAAAGTTAAAATTCTGTCATTATTTCTTCACCCTCATGTCATTCCAAACATGTGAGTAGATCAATCAGGTTGGATTAGGTTGATTTCCAAACAAACCATAGAATAGTTTTGTGAACTAGATCAACGATTCATGATTCATTGTATAAATCTGAGTAAAAAAGCTTAAAAAAAAAAAAAAAAAAAAACTACATTAAAATTTTAGGCATCATATAACATTAGACTGTGCAGCATGAAAATGTATTTTCAATGTGATTTACTAAAGATTACATTTATTATTACAGTTACTAAATTAAATGATTATTTTTAACAGTTAACTTTAAGTGTGTGTTAAGAAAACAAGAAAACAAACTGAGATGAGAGAAAAAAAAAAAAAACATATTTCAGAATAGTTTAGTCATGAAATCTGCATTTGATTGCAAAACTTTTGCATTCCCTCTCAAAAGTATTGCGTTGCCTGAGAAACTTTATGTTCGCTTGCAAAAGCACTGAAATACAGTTTCCATTACCAGCTGATGAGCAAATGTACTTTCTCAAGGTCAAAACACAAAACATTTTTTTTGAGCGAATGCAAAGTTTCTTGGGAAACACAAAAGTTTGCAAAAGCAAAGCAAAAGCATTGATTTTTTTTTTTCCTCCTCCCATCTTCATGTCTCTTTAGGGGCTTCAATGATGACTCCAAAGGTAAAGTAAAAAAAAAAAAAAAAATGCATGTATATGAAATAGAGCTGTAATCGGGCCTTAAAAGTTAGGCCCGACAGGGCCCAAGCCCGAGAGAATTTAGCCCGAGCCCGACAAGTATATTTTGACTGACAGCTTTTTAAAAGCCCGAACCCGTTTACAGCCCGACATTATTCAAATGTGCGGAAGCACACAGCTCTTTTGCCTTTTGTCAAGAATAAGTAATTTATACATGTTTTAACAATTTATTAATGACTAACGTAGGCTATAGGCCACTTGGAAGTTGGAACAAAGAAATAAAATAAGTCCTCTGTAACATCGTAACATCTTAGCACTCTAAATAGGCATACACTCAGCCTATAAATAGGCCAACGCGCCAATAAAAATGACTCTTTCTTAAATTAAATTAAGATAAGTTCTAAATTAAGACGGGGTTTTGGCAATAACGAAATTAAGATAAAGGCTCCGCGGGATTTGCTTCGCCACTTCTCTCCACAATCCGGCCTCAACGCTACGGTAAATAGCAGCTGAAATGTAATAAGAGAATAATGCCAACATTATCCTATATACTCTGTCTACATTATGCATTTAAGACTCAATTAGTATTTAGTTATAATTAAAAAACCTTTACTAACCAAGATTAGGCTACATATTTTTGTGGAGGAAAATTACTGAATCCACTGTAGTTTCAGCGAGGTCCTGCGCTCACTGATGGTGCGTCCAGCAGCACCAAACAACCTTTCACTGCTGCTGCGACTGGCCGGGATGCATACTGATCTGGTTAATTTTGCCAAAATCTAATCACCAGAGGCAAGCCTCCGTTTCACCTCCTCAGCATCCATTTTCGCATCTTTCCCGCGCTAATCGAAACGCATCACATGACCGCTCATTTACCGCGCAAGCCCGAGCCCTTGTAAAATTATAGAAATTAAGCCCAAACCCGACCGAACCCGTCGGGTCCCATCGGGTTTCATCGGGTTCGGGCAAAGATCTTCAGCTCTAATATGAAATATATATCGTCAAACACTACGCATTCTTAATCTTCATAATTTCTCTTTTTGTGTTTCACAAAATTCAAACAGGTTTGGAATGACAAGTAAAAACTGACACAACTTTAATTTCTTTAAGATTTTATTCCACTTCACCTGGTTCCTAAAAGCAGGTTTCTCTCTGGTGCCATCTAAAATCACTTTCCTAGAGTGTAGAATTGCTTTCTTCTATATCACAGAGGCACACATTTCTATTTAAAAGCACATCACCCTGTAATTCAGAACATTAGTAAAAGCAGATGTTTATGAGCGTTTCTAGAAAATTAGAAAAGTTGAAAGGAAACTGATTCACACTCCTTGCATTGAATCTCATTGATAAATTATAGCCAATAAAGCGGTGCCCTTTGCTTTAAGAGACTCATAATTGAATGCAAACATTTTCTATAGGCCTTAATCTACCATAGCATAGCAGTGAAAAGACAACCCGAGAAGTAAGAGTTCTCATTTCAGTGTGCAATTACGTTGGTGTTTCTTTAACAGGACAGAGCAATTCGGTATAAAGCCCAAGCATCAATATCATGGTAAATGATACCTAACATTGAGGCCTTAAAATGGAAAATTACTAAAGAGAATGGAAATCACCTTCCCCGCAAGATGAATGCATAGCGATCGGCCCATCGTTCGTAATTTTAAACCCCTTTTTCATAGATTATAGCTCCTGGACATTATGGAAACGAGTAGAGGAGCACTTTGCGCGGTGCGAATTTACACGTGCCGCCTGTAAACCATGTCAGTGTGACACAATGTAATAAAGCACTTTAATATGACAGGCACAGAATAATGAACAAATCATCTAGTTTAGAAGATAACAAAGCTGAACTGACATCTCGTTAATGTTTGTGTTAATGAACATGGATGATACATAAAGAATTTGTCCTTAGTTAGGCGAAAGGCGATAAGGACGGACGATCTTCACTTACTTTTACGAAGTGCCAAAAAACTGGGTCAACTCCTCCAGTGTTCAGAAAGAAAACCTTGTTGCTAAATTATGTATTGCACACACGTACACCAGGTTATTAGTCCACTTCCTCATGGAAACTCTTCAGCTATAAAGGGGCATTTGCTCTGAGCACCCCTCAAACTGAATGCGTAACGTCCTACTGGTGCAAGAAAACGTTCTTGTGGGTTTCTAGACAAAAAAAAAAAAAAGTCCCCGGGCACCTTCGTACAGGAGAACTTCAGGCTGTGGCATGAGTCTATTTAAATCGCAGAAATTGATTGAAGGGGCACCTCACTCTATGGATTGGGTTTCTTATTTCAACGTTTGTCCTTGGAGCAATGTGACGACTTTTAAAGCATTTAAGGGTAACAACCAGCTCAGTGGCAACGTGCGAACGTGAAAGCCTGAAATGGTAACTCGGTTATCTTCAGAAAGGACATACTGTACAGGACAAAGCGATTCGAGGCTTAGCGTTTGCAAACCGGTGAAACAATCGATAACAATGAGCACTCAAATCACATAAGCAATACTATCTCCTGCGAGGTTATCAGATTTGTAGAGTTTAGGTTTCACTGAAGACTTTCTAAGTGTGTATCTTTATTTCCAGCAGCCTGCAGTGGTAAATATAACATTTATGAAATTCAAGGTCAGCAATGAATTGCGTACTATAAATTGGAATACATCACTTCTGCAAGGACTCCAGGCTAATAACTGCACAGAAATGTTCTTTCTTTTGTGCACTGAAAAAGATCTCAGACTGAATGTCTGCTGCATGCACTACAGGTACATAAACTTGTTTTCACCTTCATTCTTATGTTGATAAAAATGGATTTTTATAAATAAGCGGAGGAACGCTTACAGTAAGTAATTAGCATAATACACGCCCAGAGCTTGTCCATATAAGGGCTTTCCCCACAACCTCTCCTGTACAGCCATTCATCACTCTCTGCAAATATATCCTCATATTCTCTAAAGATGCGCTCTTGCCAAAGAGCATGCGAGTAAAGCAGAGAGTGCTATTCTCAAAACCGGCTGAAACACAAACACCTTTTCAGGGCTAAACGACATGACTGACTGCACGCAGAACCCAGACTGAGCTATAAAACTCAATTTTAGTTACTATGACAATAATAATGTAAAAAAATTGATTTTTTTTTTTTTTAATTATCTTTGCCAAGGAAACTGATTTTTATCACTTTATGTTGCACAATTTTTCTTTCAAATTTTTTACAGTAGGAAATTAGCCAGCCAAATTACTACTGCTACTACTACTACTACTACTGCTGCTATTATTATTATTATTATTATTATTATTAATTATAGCACATTACTAAAGCTCAAGCAGTGGAGCACGGTGCTGGCAAAGCCATATAAAAACATATACAATGCAGTTCACTTTGGATAAAGCAACTGCAAAATGAATGAATGAATGAATGAATTAATTAATTAATTCACCACTGGCCTATTTACACATTTGGGATGTGTCAAAAAATAAATAAATAAATAAATAAAATAAAATAAAATAAAAAAAAATAAAATAATATATATATATATATATATATATATATATATATATATATATATACATATATATAATAAGCATATATGTAATAAGCATAGTGCTGGCAATGTCATATAAAAATACATACAATGCAAGTAACTTTGGATAAAGCAACTGCGCAATGCATGTATCCATGCATGCATGAATGAATGAATGAATGAATCAACCAATATGAGACTACAGGTTTTGGTGACCAAACTGCGTTTCCCATCATTCTCTGAAAAAGAACAAGAATGATAAATCACACAGAAAAAAACACCACATGCACACCTAATTAGCTATTTTTATGTCACATTAAGCACCAAAAAAGCTTCCTGCCTTTTTCAGGACATAAGAGAAAAATATAACAAATTGTGCATTGACTAGCACAACACACATCCTGTCATAATTAAATGTTTTGAACTCGTAAGCCAGAACAGCACATTATGTTTCTGCAACCACCAGGATAGTGATTTTGTTTAGTAGATCTTAATTGAAAAAAATTAAAGTATTCACACACAGGTTTTACACACATCTAGTGGATGCGACACAAAAATATATTTCAATAGGCAAAGCATGCATGATCCAACATTACATACATATATGCAAGGTAAATATTCTTAAAGGGACAGTTCACCCAAAAATGAAAATTATGTCATTAATTACTCATCCTCATGTCGTTCCAAACCCATAAGACCTTTGTTTATCTTCGGAACAGAAATTAAGATATTTTTGATGAAATCTGAGAGCTTTCCGACCCTCCATAGACAGAAATGGCACTGAAACTTTCAAGTCCCAGAAAAGTAGTAAAGACATCATTAAAATAGTCCATGTGACATCAGTAGTTCAAACTTAATTTTATGAAGAAAACCTTTTTCTGCGCAAAGAAAACAAAAATGATGACTTTATTCAACAATTTCTTCTCTTCCGTCAGTCTTCAGTGTACATTCACAGGAGTACCACTTTATTTTAAATACTATTAAAACTATTTACGTAGATTTATAAAATTAAGGTTGAACCACTGATGTAACATGGCCTATTTTATCATTGTCCTTCCTACCTTTCTGGGCTTTGAACGTGTCAGTTGTGTTGCTGTCTATAGAGGGTCAGAAGGCTCTTAAAATCCATCAAAAATATCTTAATTTGTGTTCAGAAGATGAATTAAGGTCTTATGGGTTTGGAACGACATGAGGGTGAGAAATTATTTTTGGGTGAACTATCCTTTTAATAGGTAGAGCATGCAAGCTAACATTACATATGCATTCATGTTGATGTAAAGCACAATAGATTTACTCTAAAACAAATCCAACCGAAAGATGCCAAGAAGAACCTGCATGAGAGATTCAAATGTTTTAACTCCCTCTCAAAGACCTTCCGATGATTTGCTGAAGCACTTTCAGGGCCAACATTTAAACGTTGTAAATCCTTACACCTTTATCACCTCATTTCCAATTCTTTTCAAATGCCATAATAAGCTGCTCTTATTGCCCCCCACTCCCAATTTGCGATAAATCAATGAGCCTCACGACTTTCGCTAATGTCTCTCACTAACAAGTGTGGAGGAAACGCTCCAAAGCCTTGATGCTGGATGCTACTAAACAATGATAGTAGCATCCAGCAACTATCATTGTTCTTTAAAGACGACTGCTGCTTGGTTACAACAACAGATAAAAACAAAAGACAACATCATGCATGCTAAACATACCTAAAGCTAAAGAACAACATGTAACTCCACCGTAGGAATTGCCAGTGCATTACAAAATGAATCTGGGTCCAAAAAAGCAGTATATGACTGGCTCTTGGCCAGATAATAACATAAAAGAGCTCTTTTTAAAGATTAATAGAAACATTATGCATGGCAGGAATGAGAGCTTTCCATATTTCGCTTGCTCATAGAATTGTGTAATCTAGCTTCATTGTCTGGCTGCAAGTTGACGTGATCGTGATAAAGCTTAGTGGGAGTTTTTCTCTTTTTTTCCTTCTTTCTTACTCCTTTTTCTTCCTCTAAAGTTATATTAAGTGCTATGAAAGCCTGCTAGGACTTTTACGATAACAAACTCCTGACTGTATTTTAATAGCTTTGTACAACAAGAGATTTCAGTTGGTTATAAACACCCCACTGGGAAAACACTGACGGAAACTCAATGGAAATTAGAGTTTTAAGCAAAAAGGAGAAAAAATTGGTTTTCTTTCTTTTTTTAATAAAGATAATTTATAAGACACTCTCATGGGTATTAGGGGTTTTAATTTTGAGGCTAATATCCGGAAGGTAGGACACCTTGTCTTAAATTTGTGTGAAGGTAAGTAGGCTGACAGTAATTACACTTGTGTACCTTGAAATGCATGTATACTGGAAGATGTATAGGCCTAAAATGACTCTCTTCTCCTTGAAGGAACTGCAAACTACAACAGTTTTGCTTTGTTTGTGACACAGTACTCAAAGATAGGCTAGATAACTTTGCTTTTGAGTTTAAATGTTCCAGTCTGAAGTCTCAAGAAAGCCTCTACACACAATTAAGCGATTAGTAAAGCTTCCAATTACAATCCAATTATCAATGACAGTCCAAGGGAGAAGACTGAAGGGATTGATCAGTTTCGTTCAGCCCTGATGAACCACAATTGGCTGACTTGAAAAAATACTCGCAATAGATTATTTTACCAGCCTCAGACAGAAAAAAAAAAAAAAACACTCAATAACCATCCACAACATCCAATCAGACTTATAGAAGTCAGATTAATAAAGTCTGGTCCGCAACAATGAGAAAGAGCTAAGCCAAATTTGTGCCACTGAAAATATAAAACATATTTTAATTTTGATATTGTAATTTTCTATTTCCTCAAGTTTTTGGTTTTCCCATTGCTTTAAACAAAAAAAAAAAAAAAAAAAAAAAAGAGAAGTGCTGAACAAAATTATTATCAAATATAATTTCTCATAATACCCAAATTGAGGTTATTATAAATAATTAGAAATAATAATAAAAAAAATTAAGGATTACTTAAAATATTACTTAAAATAAAATATAACTAATTAATGAAAAATAATAAAACACTACAGACATGATTAAAAAAAATAACAATAAAATAATTGTTATTAAAATAATAATAATAATAATAATAATAATAACAACAACAAAACAACAATAATAATAACAATAATAATAATAACAATAAACTAAACAACCAAATTATTATAACTTTAAATCTAATTAACAAAAACCATAATCTTATATCAATGATAGACCAACACTAATCTTGATAATGTTGCTATCTAAAACATGCATGCTATTTTTATTTATTTACTTATTTATTTGTTTGTTTGTTTTTTGTTTTCCTGAATAAAGCTATATTCTGTTTAATTTAACACACATTAAACGTTAAGCACAGAAGCACCTACAGGCCATGTTGCTATAAAGCCACTAAAGGCCTTGTTGTCTAAATAGTGACCCACAGGGCCTTTGGCCAAGCAGTATTTGATATCTTTAGAATAAGAACCTCTAACAGGCTTTACCAAAGCGGTCACAGTATTTTACACCACCAAGATTGGATATCAAGCTAGACTCAGCTGTGAAGATTTTGCTATATATGTTAGATGCACTGTATTGGTCTGTCTGGATTTGATTTTCACTGTGATCATACTGTCATGTCACTATACCTGATGACTTTGCTGTGTTTTTTTTTTTTTTTTTTTTTCCCACAGGCTCTCACTGAGGAAATTATTATCATTAGAATTTGAATATGACAGATCTGAACTTAACTGGTTTCACATCAATATACATCACATAAATATAGAGCCTACATTTTTAACTGTTATAATGAGATATATGAAGTATGGAAATTAGAACAATTATACAGTAGTTGACCTATACTGCATTTATTTAAACATTACTGTCTACATTATTGTCTACATAAAATAAAGACACCACATTAGCATCCATATAAATATAAATCTAACACAACTTAAGTACAATCAGAGAAAAATTATATATTAGCCTACCTAAAAATTCACCACACACAAAAATTTGATCTAGCTATTATGACCACTGCACACACAAATTCAGAAAATCAAGCTAAGTCAAATATATCCAAAAAAACAAACAAACAAACAAAAAAACAACTTGAGCAGCTTGTGCCTACCTTGAAACCACTAGCCAAACCGCTAACAGGTGCTACGAGGACCCCAGGTATCCATCAACTTGCCTGTGTTCCATCAGGGAACTTCATCACCACCTTTAATCAAACAATGTTTTACAGAATTAATATGGAAATGCTTTACAAAAACGTCTGATTTGGCTAAGCTAGGATGCAGTTTGATTACTTTATTCATAGTATATCAGATTGTACTGCACTATACTGTTGCACAGGGCATGTTAAAATAATTGAAACAGATCGTTTCATCAGTTGCAGATCGAACAGGCTGATGCTGAAACATAAGAGCATGTGTTCAGATTAATTTATTGTCAACAGATACTCAGCATGTCAGCAACACATCTGGCTCAGGTAGCAACAGCTTTGCATGCTGTGATGCAAAGGAAGCCATTAAAACTGATATGATTTATCCTTATGCCAAGGGTAATAATATTATGCAATTTATCAACGGAATTATTCGCCCAAAAATAAAAAAATGATTACAATAAATAAAATAAAATGAAATAAAATAAAATAAAATAAAATAATTAAAAAAAAAACTCACCTTCATGCCATCCAAGATGTAGATGAGTTTGTTTTTTCACTTCACAAGATGTTAATGTGGATTACTTGTGGATTATTGTGATGTTTTTTTTATCTGCTGTTTTAACTCATTTTGACCTCACCTAATCATTGCAGATGATCCATTGATGAGCAAGTGATGTAATAATATACTTCTCCAAATCTGTTATGATGTAAATACAAACTCATCTATATCGTACATGGCTTTTTATAGAATCGTTTAAGCTATTTTATTTTTTTTTTATTTATTTATTTTTTTTGCGCTGCACAGAAATAACAACAGGCAAATTGCTTTGACATAATTATAAAGTCCCACTTTTATTTATAGTGAGAAGCTGAATTATAAACAGACTGCATAAAATCACATAATCTGACATGATAATAATACTCATTAAAAGCATCCCTCTAATAAGTATAATTAAATCTGAATATAATTAACTTACCAAAACATCTCAGGCAAACGAGAACCTAACAGTTTAACCTCTGTGAGCTTCAATTCTTTAATTCAAGTTAGTGACATTATATAAATAAGTTCTGTGCAAACAACTGTAACACTGACATTTAAAAGAGAAGTAATTTGAAGTTCTTGTGCATTTTCAGCTTTATAAATTTTGATTATGTGCACATTTCTATTCAGCCACATATTACTGTGCTAAGCAGTGTTTAAAAGCATATTCCGCTCATTCCCTGTCAGAGATGAGATGAGAGAATAATCTACAAGAGACACATCAGTGGATTTCCCACAAAACAGGTCAGACCAACAACCAACTGCTCCGAACTGATAATGAACCATTTACAGATGCTGTTGTTGTTGTTGTTTTTAGAAAAAAAGGCTGAAATGAAAACATTTGCATGTATATTTACAGAGATAATGACAGTGTTAACCGGGAAAATGTCATATGCTCAAGTCAACTCTTGAGACGTCCAATTAGATGGATGATATAGCTGAGGACTACTCAATTATGTGTGTGCACTTCACCCTCCTGAAAATGCATTAAGATATAAATATCTCTGTCATATGGTAATCCAGAAAGACATCGGTTCAGTGCTGTGGAGGGCAACACATTCCTCGGGTTAAACTAGATAAATAGAGAAGAGTTTTTATTTGTGTATATTTCCTCCATGACACCGCTCAAAACTTCGGGGTTGGTGCTAGGTACGATTTTTTAAATGTTTTTGAATAAAGTCACTTACAGTATGCCCACCAAGGCTGCATTTATTCAAAAATAAAAAATAAAAATAGTGACAATATTGTAAAATATTGACATATTTTTCTATTATTATTTCTTTTAAAATGTGATTTATTTCTGTGATGCAAAAATACATTTTTAGCATCATCAGCCCAGTCTTCAGAGTCACATGATCTTTCAGAAATCATCCTAATATGCTAATTCGGTGCACAAGAAACATTTCTTAAAAACGGTTTTACATCGTATATTGATTCATTTCATTGAGCCGAATCAATTGAATTCGTTTACTTTAAAAAGTCATTCAGATTAATTTACTCGCTCATTCTGAGGATTACTACAGTACACAGTTAATACAGTATGTGGAGATAAATTTCTTTTTGTGTGTTATGTCGTCACAGAGTCGCTGAACCGGTTACTCTTATTCAACTGATTCGTTAAAAACATTTCATTCATCTGCGCCTTTATCTTGTTGTGAACAAGGCTGACTCACATAATTTGAACGGCACAATCACTCTTGTTCAGTCGGTCAGTTTATCCTCCATCACAAACGAGACTTTTCGTCCTTTTAGTTACTAACGACATAGCCAAGTTAATGCAATTCGTTCATCAACTAGCTTTGGATCTCGTTCAGACTCAAAATAACGAATTCGCAAAGGGGGCGTATTCGCTGAGTGGATTCAACCAATGAAATGCTCCTTCACAGCTCGAACTCGAATGCTATTGGTTCGCGCTATTGTCAGTTTTTGTAGGCTATTTTTTTTTCTTTTTTCTTTTTTCGAATATACCTATTTTAAAACACTTCCCGAACTGGATGTCTTTCATATATCCTACAACAATAAACAACAAATAAGTAAAGTAGTGGTCTACAGGAACGTCATGATTATGTATTTGTTCTGTATGAAAATTGACGCTGTCATTGTGTAACCATTGTTATTAAGGATTGTCATCCTTAATTGCCTTCTCAGTGTTTAAACATGTATAAGAATAGTGCTTTAGAAAGTAGTGTCCAAACTTCAAGCGCCTGTTGTTCTATTATTGTAATTTTTGTAGTGTGAAATCCTGTCAGCAATGATAAAACATTATCCAGTCATCAGCATTTCATACTTTCTGTCAGTCCAAAAAAAAAAAAAAAAAACGTCACAAATGTTATGCTGCAGCGGCAACATAAAGTATACTGCTCAGCATTTATGCAAAGAGACACATCCGTGGAAAAATGAGGTTTTGACGCAGGCTATTTTTATTACACAGATGTAGAACTGCCCTTATGGTGTGCATTGCATGGTTAAGATTTAAATTTGAATAACAGCATCTTGTACAACATCAGCATAAAATGGCAATTCGCTGAACAAATCCGAAGTCTTGCTCAGCCTTAAGTCACAAAAAACCCATTTGCTAAAATTCATAGAGAAGTGCTAAGAGGTTCCCCAGGCATGAAACTAAATATTTATAAATATTTTTACTCTATTATACTGTACATAGAGAATTATAATTCTGTAACATTTCCAATATTTCTTTAGCAGCGAATATATGCAGTCTTAAGAATTCCTAAAATAGACATTATCGTCTTGACACAGGCGTGAGATTTTAAAAACCATGCAGTATTTAAAGATTTATCTGTTTATTAATTCATTTATTTAATGAGGAACAGTAATCACATGGCAAGTGGCTGGTTTCCCAACATGGATGGATCAGTCATGGGACAACTGAGATTTATTGGGGTCTTTTTGTCTCTCAAAAGCTTTTCCACTGTGTCCTCTAAAGAGTCACAATGCTTGCTGCAAGTGGTAACCCCCGGTGGAGGAAAAGCATTTGCCAAACTGGGTCTTTGAGAGTAATTGTGAATCCCGTACCTCGGCTGTGGCGAACTAGAAGCGCTCTCGCAGCTGACAAACGATGTAGCCAGCATGACCTGGCAGAGTGAATAGCGACAAGCATCCAGATGCGACTGTGGCAACAGGCTGACACCCGTATCTTTTGATGCAGGATAGAGAGGGATAGAAGAGTGTGGTGCCACAGTTTGCCGCTGACAGCACAGACATATGTTTGCAAAAAAATAATAAAGTGAAGGCAAGCTATGGTGACATTTATATGTGCCCCACAAAACATTGCTAATTCTGTCAAAGCCGCTGGATTTTTTCTTTTGTCTGCAAGACACAAAACACATAGTTGTTTTAGATTTATAAATAGTATGGTTGTATAAATTTATGTTTCAGACTCTCCTCACACAAACCTTTTGTGTATGGGTTCAAAAGACAGGCAGACTAGCAGAATGGACTCCTTGCATAATGGTTGGTGTCTGCTAGTAAAAATCTTAGGTTAATTTTCATTATTAAAAATAGCAGCTCAGACAATAAAAGCTGCAGACAAAAAAAGTAGGGAATGTTCTCAGAACAGGCTGACAAGGTATTCTCTCAGTTATGAACAAACGTTTAGTTATCTGGTCTTTAATAATGTTCTCAAAATGCTACCTTAAAAAAATTTGATGTTAACTGTTGGATGTTGACACTAGAATGTTCAGAGAACATTCAAAAGTAACATTTCCATGTTTGCAAAATTCTAAAATGCAATGTTGCTTTAATGTTCACAAAACTATGAAAAAAAAAAAAAAAAAAACATTTTGGACAATGAGTGTTCAGCGAACACTCAAAAATAACGCTTTCATAACTTATGGGAACATGAGAAATATGTTTTCAGAGCGTATTTTTATCATCTGGGAAGACAGAAAATCATATGGTTTGGTATGACATGACGGCTAGTACATAATGAAAGAAATTTCATTTCAACCTTGAAAGTTTAGCCTTATAGGTAAACTAATAAAATCCATAGACAGGAGTCGAATATGGCAACAGAGTGACATTTGGTGGTGCAGGATAAAAGCAGCTCAAGTAATGTTTTTCACTATTGGAGGCACGTTGAAAAAATACATAAAAGAGCTTATTTATTAGCTGTTGCTTCCCTCAAATATATATTTTAGGGCCTGCGAGCTGTTCAACATGACATTTGATCAGAAAACACCCCAGTTTTCATTTTCATGCATATCTTAGAGCGTGCAAAGGAAGTCAACAATCCGAAAACCAGTTTTGATATCGTAATGGAAAAAACAGCGGGGGGTTCCTGACTGAGTTCCAGTGTACATGAAGCAAAATGTGTGAAACTAACTGGCTAATTTGTCTTTGCTTTTTTAGACTGCACCCAAACATCTTTTGTCTAAGCTGTCTTTTGTAAACGTCTCTGTTTTTCTCAGGACTTCAAAGGTAAATGGGGTTCAACTCGACAACAGCTTAGCTGGTAAAATCTATGCAATGCATCCGTAACGCAAATTATTTCAGCAATGTGTCGCGTAACGGTTTGCAATGTGTGCAAATTGGCTTACCGTAATGTGTGATGAGGCAAATGCGGTTTCCATGATATCACAGCCCGACTGTGCTCGCAGCTGGAGAGGATTGACATCTTTTCTCAGTAAACAAAGTTTCTCTTTGAGCGCAAGCTGATACTGATGTAGCTTCTACTGATGGTTTCTGAAAGATGATGTTTAAATGATCAAGACTCATTTGTAGTTCATTGTTCATAATAATAATAATAATAAGAAGAAGAAGAAGAAGAAGAAGAAGAAGAAGAAGAAGAAGAAGAAGAATAGTACCATTTAAAATAAATCAAATGTATTAAGTATTAATTTTGTGTTTTTTCAAAAGAAGAAACATTTGAGGTTTGGCATTAAATTTGTGACACTGATCATGTGAAATCCTTTGAGGTCAAAAGGTCAGATGTTCGTGTTTCCACTGAAGCTCATGATGCTCTGAACATCTCAAATCATCCTGGAGAACCTGATAATCAGGTTTTGTTAATGTAGCTTCAGTGCTGCTGTCAATAAACCAAGAGAGAGACATATACCAATACAAGAAATTATGAAGTTCTTGTTAATTTTTTAATTACTCTACACATCCATTTGAATTCCTTTGGATGGTTTAATTTTATATTTAGCTAACATATATCCTGAAATGGAAATAGATATTGGAGTAGCCCGTAACTGAGCATTGCAATAAAGATCCTGTAGATTAATGGGTTAATTATGTCATTAAATGATAATCTAAAAAGGTCAATATGAATTTGCACTGCATTATATCAGCTGGGGCCTTGATTGCCTGCCTCACTTTATTAAGACCTATTGGGAAGGCCTGTGAAAAGAATAGGTTCAGTGTTTAAAGGCAGGGGACATCACTTCCTCTGCTTTAGGGGCTTAAATAAATGAAAAGCCATTAGGTCAAGCCAACATAGAGTCTTCACATGAACTGAAGTAATTTTAGACTTCTGCATAAACACAGAAATTAACTCTGTCCTCAGACAGTGACCCTAATTACCCTTTAGGTTGTCATTAGTACATAAAAAAACCCCACAAGAACAATGTTGTAAATGGTTTTACTTGGGTCGGTACTGGTATGTTTGACTACCAGCTAAATTACTTCAAGATCAATGTTGAGGAATCTGCTTTGAAAATGAGCCTATCATTCCAGTTTAAGGTATAGATCATACCCAGCTAACAAATGTTTTCCTAAGTTTTTGTTGTTGTTGTTGTTTTTGTTTTGTTTTGTTTTTTTTCAAAACACCTACTGTACTAAACTTTTCAGGAACATTCTATTCTCTTATTTTTAAAAATGTCATGAGAATGTTACATTTGAATGTTCTCTTAACATTTAAAACACCTTTTTTATATTTGAAGAATGTTTCCTCTCAACATTACAAGAGCGTGTATCAAATATTAATAATGTTACAAGACTGTTCCAAGAATATTTTAAGAATGTTTTGTTCTAACCATTTACATTACCTGGGAAAGAAAAAGAAAGAAAGAAAGAAAAACCTCCAGGTGTTTGGACAAGGAAAGCATCAGTGAATCATTTGAATTATCCAGATGAACCAATTCACTAAAATGAATCAGTAAGTGTCACTTACTGAGGTTCTCTCATGCTATAGTCAAGTTAGTAGCGTCACTACTTTTAGTTAATCACTCCCCAATGCTCCTGAAGATCCGACATGCCCACAATTGGTTTAATAATTCAATTTCTCTCTTTTTTTTTTCCTCATCTTCTTTCTACATTGTCCGTAGGGAGGCTCTGCTCATGTAATGCACTTGAATGGACCAGTAATTATAAAACTAGGACATATAGCAATGGGAGATAATTAATATTACCAAGTCCCAGGGAGAATTTTTTTTTTATGAAATTTAGGATTTGACAGAGGCTTTCAATTATGTCAACCCCACTGGGTACTTATATCCAGAATGTATTACATCTATATTAGGTGCCTGCACATGACAAATGTGTGTTCAGATGGAGTTAGCATCACAAGGGATGTGAACCTATGATGGTTTGTTAGCGTTAATTCATTACACATGCCAACAAATAGCTGATTAAGTGTAAAATAAGCCTCCTCATTCACCATATGGACACAAAGATGATGGACAGTTTTGTAGAAAAGCAAAACTGCCTTCACACCGAGGTTCCTTTCCTCCGGATGCAGGACTATAAAAGAGAAGCAAAACGTCATTGAAAATGTGTTGCAGAGTTTAAAAAGAAACCTTTTGCCTTTGAAGAATGAAAGTTGCTTTGCGTTTTCTTCTGACCCTTAGATAGGATATCATCTTTTTTATGTTAACTTTTACTAAAGCCAGTTTAGGAACGAGACGAGACCAGAGATCACGGCTATGGCTCTTTTGAAGGGTGATTGCTTATACAGCTCAGACTGAGATTAAATTGAATGACTCACCTCTGGAACCTTGAAAATGTCTGAGTCTTGAGCTTCTGCTGTGAAGACACTAGCTATGCTAATTCAGGTTACTTCACATTGTTTTGGTCAAGAGTAATATGCCTTGTTTTGGATTTGACAAACATTGACAAAGCAAGCTGGCATGCTGCATACTATTCTATATGTAATTTATTATATATAATTATACATAATATTATATATTTCATAATATATAATGTTTGATTCAATTAGATTTTTAGAGAGTTTTTTTCTCAGAAACTGAACCAGTAGTCCTTTACATTTATGAATGCATTTCTCTGAAAGTGATTCAGCAGCCATTATGCAAAACCTCTACCGTACCTCGACCTAGAATGCTCTTTAATACCCATCCATCCAGAGAAAACTGCTGCTTTAATCATTTGCTTTTTTCCTTACAAAATGATGCACCGGATATCTTCCAGGGCATAAAATACGCTGTTTCACTCAACAGAACGACATCAGCAACCTCAGTTCTTCCAGTTAGCATGAGAGGACAACTAAAGCAGTGGGTCGCTGCAAGAAATGGGAATGAAATCTCTGTCTTCGTGACCCTGGTCCCACACTAACTGACCTTGTTCGGCACCTGCTTTGTTTACCTAGCTAAAATAAATGTAACAAATAAAATTGTTCATGGGGGATGTTTTGCACCAGCGGTATTGATGAGATTTGTGTCTTCAGAGGACAAACATGTGGAGAGTGATTCAGGGGTAAGTGTTGATTTCATGTGGTTTTGTATTAGATGTGTGGTTGTGTCTTTGGTGAGCTACAGTATTGTGTCACAAGGGCGAAAAGTGTAAAAAGGGATCATTAAAGGAATATTCTCAGAAAATTACTTTTTGTTTCTCCTATTGCTCTAGGTTTTAGGTCGCAGACCCCAAATATGGCACAGTTATCATTTTTGGGTGAATGATTCATTTACAATCCCTTGCATAAAACCTTTTAGCTGTTTCTTTGCTCTGGGTTAATCAGAGTATAAAGCTTGTGATTTAAGAACCCTGCATGAAACATATTGTTCTAAATTTAGCCTGCAAAATGTCTAAGTAAAAGCATATTGAACGTTTCTCACAAATGAGCAGTAACTTTCCAGTAAACGAAGATAATTAAAGCACTGTAGGCCCGCACAAAACTCTTTGTTTATGTTGCTATATTTCAGCATATGGCAGTTTTAATTTGTCCATTTATCTTACTACTCTAATTATTATTTATGCTCATTTGAGATAAGGCTAATCTTCTAAAAAGGCGGGATTTATCTTCTTCAGACTTTCCACCACTCCCTGTATGAACACAGGCAACTGTAAATGAATTTATGCATCTGACAACGAGCATTAAAACTGATTTATAGCTTCAGACGAGTGAACAAGTTACAGAGAAATACCCATTAAGTGTACTAAATTATGGCGCACTTGCAAAGTATTTTACTGTACTTACTGGTAATTCAGTCCACCTCCTTGCAGGTCTCTGGCAGACAAGAAACCAACAAATACACTTCAAAATCAGCATGAAAATAATATTGACACTCTTTACTGTCTTAACACGTGTTCCTTTAAAGTGTGTAAATTGCAGAATTTGGTTTTCTTCGTTTTTACCTGATTGAATTGCATACTAAAACAATGCATGCTGATAGCATACGCAAATAAATGGCGCTAGATCCGCAGATGCAATTCATACATTTATTTCGGTGCAATATATATAGGCCTAAGTTTAAAAATGACTTTTGTTTTTTACCAAGGAATGAGTCAACATTAGTTCCTGTGTTAATCGGCAGTAGGGTTGCCACCAACGACTATTTTTATATTGATTAATCTATTTATTTATTTATTAATCGATTAATCTAAACAATTATTTTTATTTATTTATTTATTTTTTTTTTTTTTTTTATCAAAAAACAAATTTATTTAGGAGAAAAATGTAAACACACACTATTTCACAGTATTCTTATATGTCTTAATTAGTAGGGCTTTTGGATTAATACAATTTAATTTAACCATTAAAAAAGAGAAAAAAAATTAAATAAAAAAAAAAAAACTAAATTTGGAAGTAAAACGGGATTCATAGTGCCCAATAATTATAATGAATTGTTTTGTGGTAATAAAAATAGATGTAAGTGAAAAATTTGCCTTTAAAATTACTTAAAAACACATATATAATAGTAGGCATAGGCAATAATAATTAGTTTAAATAAAGTACCAAAAGCAAGAAATCATATGGTTTTATTGAACAAAACTGTTGAAATACATAATACATTATAAACAATATACCTAATTACGCATTACAACAAAGGCCTGCAGAGGGCGCCAACGGTCTGACAATTGTTTTTACACTTTACTGTGTGATCTAATCCTGGTTTAATATGAATTAAACATCATTTAATTGAAATGTCCACTTAATCTTTAAAATGTGGCCATTTCTTTACGACAGAAATGCTATAGCCACTGTAATTTAATGAATATGTGGACGTCAAAACGTGTAAACTCTGAGTGAGGGTTTGAACTTTTATTTTGAAATTGCGATTAGCAGTTAGCATTTTGAGATACTGATGTATTTTCCTGAGTTTGCGTAGGTTTATAAATTATTTACCTTACAGATCTGATGAAATGGCGCATGTTGCGTTCTTATAATAAACCTAAACTCACAGCAACATGCAGAGATGGAGTTTAAGACGCTCCACATATTATGTTAATGATAACAGTTACTGTGAATGGAGCCGCTCTGACAGGCACATACCTAACCTACACGCATGTAAATAAAGCACACAAATTAAACCTGCATGGCATATATTTATTTAACTGAATAGCATTTGTCAATATACAATTATGCTTAATTATGATTTTTAAATGTGTTTAATATATCATTATAATATATCAATATATATTTGGAAAACAGTTTAATAATGCCACTTCCGGTGGTTTGATGGTTAATCGACGCGAATGAAATCGAGGATTTTTAAAAATGGAATAGTCGACTAGAATTGACGAATCGCGACAGCCCTAAGCAGCATTTTATGGATGCCTTTTTATACTGAACCCAGTAACGTTCTTCCGTGTAGAAAGTGCAGAAGGGCTTTTATGATTATTTTTTAATTTATACAGAGAGTGACACATCTAAGCTCTGGGCAGCCCTAAGGGAGGACAGGGGATATGTATCGTTTTTTACACTGTTTTTTACACTGACCTCCTTTCCAAAACTCAGGCAGTGACAACAAGCATGAATGAGCTTTCAGACCCACCTGGACATCTGCTCCTGGGTCTGCACGCACAACAAGTGTGACGTCAACATGAAACAGCTTGGGATTTGTTTTAAAAAATGACTCGTTTACATGATTCAGAGACAACTCTTTCTTTTGAGAGACAATAGCGCACTTTCAGATTTAAAACTTTGCAGGATGTTTTCATCCACTTAAAGCTGTGTTACACACTGCATGAAAGGTAATTTTCAAAAATCCATAATAGGGGCACTTTAAAATAATAATGGTAAGGCACACCAATTTGCAATATCAGGCAGCAAAACAAGCTGTTTTGTACAGCTAAAAATAGCTGGACGCAGATGAGACCGGAAGCCACACCCATAAAATGTACAAATGGCCGCACCCACCAGGGGCGTAGCAGCCAATTTAAAAGTGGGGGGGACAGTATGGTGATGTGACCCAAGGGTGTTCATACAGTATAATAAATTCTAAATAGAAGAACAATGGGCATTTTACAGCATCAACGTGGCAATTTGAGGAACATGCCAGGATAACTTACATGAACCTATTTCTGTGAAATCATACTCATAAAAATACATAAATAAATAAATAAATAAAATACTGCAGGACAGGGACTTTAAGACCACTGTGGAAATCTATACTTTAATATTAATGAAGTAGAAAATTATATGAAAAAGATATTTTATGATATTTGCAATATTTAATTTACACTACACTTGAACAATGTTTATCTTACTACTTAACAGTTGGAAAAAAAGTGTTAAATGAGTATACAAATTGCGGCAACAACGTCGGCAACAAAAGACAGCAGAACCCGATAATCTGTTATGTCTCATTTACCAGGCGCTTTTACCCAAAGCAACAAGTAGGAAAGCACTGAACACGCACTGAATTCGGCGCAACGTGACGAGGTACACAGAACAGGTTCTGTTGTCTTTCGACGTTAAATCATAACATGGAAACGTGTGATTCGTGTCATCGCGACATTCTTTAACACATACTTGCATTGTGTGTTTGAAAAAAGGATGTAATCGTCCTCTGCTTTTTCCTAGGGTGCATTTTACCCCAGACAGCCAAGTGGGTGAACAAACGAAAATTCACAAGAGCAACAAGATTTGAAGCTCATGGCAGACACCCAAGAGATTCGCGCTGTGATTGGCTAAACTCAAATCTAATTAACAAATCAGAGAACACGGGCGGAAATATTGGGGCTAGGTCAAAAAAAGTGCGGGGGACAGAATCACCTGTTTCTAAAAGTGAGGGGGACGTGTCCCCCCCGTCCCCCCGGTTGCTACGCCTCTGGCACCCACTATTACAGGAAGAAAAAGGTGGATATAAGAGCAATATTGCACAAGCAAGTGTGTGATTCAATGATTCACTCAAAAAGAGTCATTTGCTTTCTTTTCTGAATGAATCTGCATTTTTGAACAAATTGGTTAAACGAATTATTCAGTGACACGCTCCTATATATAGTCAATTATTTTTTCCCAAATAAATCAGTTATGAAGGATTCTGTTAAGTGAATGATTCAATGACTCACTCATGAATAAGAAAAAAAAAAAATCTTGAATGAATCAGTGTTTGAGAACGAATGAGCTGAATTAAGGAGTCTAAATCACTCATAATACAGTCTTTTGTTGCCATCTAATTATGTAACCAATCACTCTTGATATCATATTCAAGAAGTGCTGCTTAATAGTTATATTTGGAAAAGCTATATTTCACCAAAAAAAAAAAAAAAAAAAAAGTCATTTGGAATGATATGATGATGAATAAATAATGACATCATTTTCTTTTTATTTTTGGTTGAACTATTATTCTAGTCAAGAAAGGGGAAATGAGAGATGAAACTAATACTCGTAAATATATTTCAGGATGTCTGCTATCAACTGAAATAAGAGACAACTTGTGTCAAGTGACAGAACTGTATCATTTCAAGCTGTAAGTTCATTTCTTTGGGGAATGTGTCCTTTATTGGGCTGAACAAACCAACGCATTATTATTCCACATCCCATCCATCAAGACTGAAGTGACATATGAAACCATTTTCCTTCTTCCCAGTCCCCAAACTTGGTGAGACTGGTGTAGCTTCAAGAACTTTATGGATAATAATAATTTACAGTGTATGTATTTGTAAAAATCCACTTTAGTACCCTTTCTATATTTTTGCATAAATATGACCAAAAGTTAATCAGATTTTCACACAAGTCCTGAAAGTTGTCAAAGAGAACCCAATTAAACAAATGAGATAAAAATATATAGTTTGTAATTTATTTATTGAGAAAAATGGTCCAGTGTTACATATTTGTGAGTTGCATAAGTATGTGAATCTCTAGGATTAGCAGTTAATTTTTAGGTGAAATTAGAGTCCATTTGTTCAGATGTGTTATCAGTCAGTAGGATGACTATCAGGTGCCAGTGTATGCCCTGTTTTAATTAAAGAACAGGAATATATCAAAGTCTGATCATGTTTGTGGAAGTGAATCATGGCATGAACAAAGTAGATCTCTGAGAACCTCAGAAAAAGAGTTGTTGTTGCTCATCCAGCTAGAAAATGTTACAAAACCATCTCTAAAGAGTTTGGACTCCACAAACCCACAGTCAGACAGATTGTTTACAAATGGAGGAAATTCAAGATCACTATCCTCCCTAGGAGTGGTCGACCAACTAAGATCACTCCAAAGCAAGACTTAATAGTGTGCAAGGTTGCAGAGGACCTCAGGGTAACTTTTAAGCACATAAAGGCCTTTCTCACATTGGTTAATATTAATGTTCATGAGTCTATCATCAGGAGAACACTGAACAAGTATGGTACGAATGGCAGAGTTGCAAGGAGAAAGCCACAACTCTCCAAAAAAACAAAAACAAACAAACAAACAAAAAAACAAAAACAAAAAAAAAACACTGCTGTTGGTCTGCAGTTTCCTAAAGATCATGTGGACAAGTCAGAGAGCTATTGGAGAAATGTTTTGTGGACAGATGAGGCCAAAATAAAACTTTTTGGGTTTAAATGAGAAGTGTTATGTTTGGAAAAAGAAAAACACTTCATTCCAGCATAAGAACTTTATTCCATCTGTGAAACATGGTGGTGTTAGTATCATGGTTTGGGCCTGCTTTGCTGCATCTTGGCCAGAATGCCTCGCCAGCATTGATGGAACAATTCTGAATTATGCCAGCAAATTCTAAAGGAAAATGTTAGGACATCTGTCCGAGAACTGAATCTTAGAAGAAAGTGGTTCATGCAGCAGGACAACGGCCACAAGCACACAAGTCATCATATCAAAAAATGGTAAAAGAAGAACAAGGTTAATGATTTGGAATGCCTGAGTCAAAGTCTGGACCTTAATCCAATGGAAAGTTGTGGTAGGGCCTGAAGCAAGCAATTCATAGGAGGAAACCCACCAATATCACAGGGTCGAAGTGTTTCTGTATTGAAGAATGGGCTAAAATTTCTACAAGCTGTTGTGCAGGACTGATCAGCGGTTACAAAATATGTTACCTGCGGTTATTGCTTCAAAAAGGGGTCACCCCTGTTGAAAAATCCAGTATATTCCGGTTAGGTATGTTCTGAAGCATGGCTGCTGGTTTGAGCTGGTTTAAGATAGACCTTAGCTGGTCGTGAGCTGGTTTAGGCTGGTTCTTAGCTGGTCATGTGCTGGTCCTAAGCTGATTGAGACCAGCACATAACCAGCTCAAACCAGCAGCAATGCTTTAAAAAACAAAGATTCACATTCTTTTGCAACTTGCAAATATTTAAGACTGGATCATGTTTCTCAGTAAATAAGTGACAAAGTGTATTTTTTGTCTCATTTGTTTGATTGGGTTCTCTTTGTCACCTTTAGGACTTGTGTGAAAAAATGTAGGAAATTCTAAAGGGTTCACAAACTTTCAAGCAGCACTGTATTCTGGTTGTCTGGTTGCTTTTGTGTTGCAGTAAAATAAATATATCGCAGTCAGCTGTATATGATGTGGTTTTTGTAAATATATGCTGATGTGATAAAAGTGCAGTTTACTAAAGGAAGGTTTGCATTGCTGAACTACTTCTTACACATCTTACACACCCAGATCTCCCTTCTATGCTATATGTCCTCTATATAAATTCTGCTTTCATCCCTTCTGAATCAGTCTCAACCCTAAGGGCAGGCAACAAAAGCTGAGATGCTCTGTCACTGCATTTTGTCACTCTTAGGCCATGACTTCCTCATCTGATATTCTTCACTGTATTTTATGATACAGAAATACTTGACCCTTCGTCTGCTAGATAAATCATGTTGCCTTAGGCAAGGTCTCTCCTGCAGATTTCAGAAGTGTATGTCTTAAAAAGGGACAAAAAATAGAAAACAATAACAAGGATTTGCTTACTTAAGGGAAACAGCAAAGGTTCCTTCTGAATCAGGATCACAGATTTCTCATCTAATGCACAGAACGCCCTTTCTATCTCTGTCGCTGTCTGTCTACACACGCACACCGTTAGACGTTAAATAAATTCCACTGTACATCTCAATGGCATTAAATGCATAATTTTTGACATCTAATTTTCCACCCCTATGTCTTTAAAGCAAACTCCGCCCTATGCAGTGACACAACAATCCCATGTGGCTATTCTTTAATCTTTTAATGCCCCCATGCTGTGAATTCTGATATGACACGCAGTGCATACACCCCCCGATTCACACAGGGTTTGATGTGAGCAAGCATGCACACACACATATGAATGCAATCTGACGGCTTCAGTGTTAGGAATGAGGAGTTAGGTGGACTGATTAATTACTGTGTTTGTTAGATACTGTATATTATTCAGTTAGCGGACACTCTGTCTGAATTAAAGCTGTCATTTATTATGCATGAGAGACTGTGTCACTGATACTTTGATGTGTTACCAGGTGTTTCACTGGAATGCTAATGCTGGAATCATGTTGCTTGTCATAAAGAATAGTTGTCAGATCGAATCAGAATTAAAAGAAAAAAAAAAAACAAAAAACAAATTTAGATATATATATTTTATATATTTTATCATCATCAGTAGATGAGTAATTTATTACAAAGTATTTAATTTTATATTAAATTGTATAATATTTTTACATTCATTTTATATAAATATATATAATTAATTTTCTTTAAAAAAATCTTTTATATTTTATTTTACATATATTATTGAGCTGATTATAGTTTATCATCATTAGATAAAAAATGGCTTTTTTTCTCTGTGTTATTTAGTGATGTGGTTAGGTAAGTTATTACGTTTATTTTAGTTGATTTACTTGTTTTCATATATACATATATATATATATATATATATATATAGATATATATAATAAGGCTGTCAAACAATTCATCGCGATTAATCACATACAAAATAAAAGTTTGAGTTTGTCTAATATATGTGTCTGTACTGTGGGTGATTATTATGTAAGCATAAATACAAACACATTCATGTATATATTTATAAAAAATATTTACAAGTATATGTATTTATAATTTTTATATAAGTTTATATATATATAGGCAAACTCAAACTTTTATTTTGTAAAAATAATATATATATATATATATATATATATATATATATATATATATATATATATATATATATATATAATCCCATAATGAAATAAAATTTAAAAACATAATAGAATCCTCAACAAAATATCTATAAAATTCTCATGAACTTCAAAATGCATTTTCACTGATAAATCAATTAATCAATCAATTAATCAAACAATCAATCATTCATTGTGTTTCCACTTAAATACTTTAGGAGTATTGAGGATTTAGTCATCTATGGGGGTCTCTTGAATGCTCAGATTTAATAATAATGGGACTGTATCCTCACCTGAGTCAAAGTTAAGTAAAGAAGAGCAAGAGAAAAATACACACGATGCCGTGTTTTGTGTTTTAAACATCGAACTGTGGACACTGTGGCTGAGTTTGTGTTTCCTTTGGCATCAGAGTGTCTCGGTCTCTTTACATTCCCTTGGTACCTTGCATCAATACAAAAGGTTGCATGTTCAATGCTGTAATTCAGAGGACACAAATTGTGGTTTTAAAGCCATATTTGTGGGATCTCTTAATAGTCTCAGAAGTGTAGATGTATAAATATTTAAACTGCAGAGTTTAAACTGAGTTGCTCTGCAGCATATTTTGTGGTCTTATTTGTTTTGCTTATTATTTATTCATTTACCCCCTTTTTTATTTGAGCCATAAATAACAATTCTTCATCGGCAAGCAATCATTCTTCTAACATTAGTATTCTTCTCAGTGCAAGCTGGCATACACATTCAGGTATCTGTAACACTCTCTCCAGCAACAAAAGACAAAGGACAGGTGTAATTATTGCTTAGACAGGACATTTGCTTTAAAGTTTTAGTATGCCTTGCCGCCTAAAAATTACCTCTCCACCTAAAAACAAACCCCTCTGTCACTACAGACATGTAACTGCAGACAAAGATGTTTTAGTTGCTTCAGTTCCTCTAAAGATACCCAAAGGCTCCGAAAATCATCACTTATTGCTTGGTGAAAATGACATTTTAAATATTTCTAGAATAAAATGGCTGGCTTGTTTTTCATTTAATTTCAAAACCGTTTTAGCATTTTATTGGTGATAAGTGATATTTACTTTCATTTTTCTTTGTCCAATTTGTACAATTTCAAGTCCAAGTCTAAGTATATATATATATATATATGAAGGATGTGACGACCAGTCGGATCTCCCGAGATCTCGTGACCATATCCTCGCAAAATATTTTGCAGTGTTTACATTAGAGGTGCACGATTAATGCTTAAAATATGGAGATCTCGATTCAAACACCCACGCGATCTTATTCCTGAATGACAACGATGTAGCTATGTCTATTAGGACTGTTTCACATCGCGAGTGTCAGTAGGATTGTTTCACATCGCTGCCCATGTTAATGAATCAGAGGGTCGGGGTAAATGTGAACACAGAAAGAGCAACACAAACAGCTGGGCTTAACACAGTAAGTATTTTTTCTACTGGCCCGGAAGGGCCAGTGGTTCAAATTTTTACTTGCGCGGTCACAATTTTCACTGGCCCTGCCACAAAAAAATATAAATAGTTGCTGTTGTCATATTTTTCGCTCATGCTATCTTTTATTTTAATAAATAAGCTTATATGACACCAAAATTTTACATACCTATTAAAATGTACAATTCTCGATTCCAATTTCGATACCACACCTAAAGCTGCTAGCCTAACTAAATTTCAAACATTATTTGTTTGTTAAAAAATGATTTTATTATTATTCATATTTTATTATAAATGAAAAGATGCTTTAGGGAAAAACAGCAGACAGACTGAAAGAACGCAAACTCAGTCTCTGCCAGCAGGTGGCACTTATGGAATAACAGTGATATTACGTTTCTTTGGTTACCACTGTAAACAAAGCAGCCGTGCTTATGAACCCTACTTGAAATGCATCATACATGGGCAAATGAAAAGAAAACGTCATGTAAACTTTTCTCAAAACAGTCAGTTTTCATCAGAGATACATTTATATAAACCCCCGTTTCAATATTTAGGATAACATTTCCAATATTATGAACCGTGATCGGTTGAAATATGTCCGGTCGATCGGTGCATCTGTACTCCACTGTATAAATTAAGTATTTATTGATCCTTGTTAAAGCTACAAAGCAAATCGTCAGGACGAGTATTTAGACATTTGTAGGCTATTTGTCTGTCAGAGACACATCTCTCTGTGATCGCTTAAAAATTTAAATAACAAGGCTTAAACTACGTGCAAATGATAAACTTTCGTGACGCGGCAGTGGCTAGATCTGGCCAGAAAAAAATCCTCTACTGTCCCGAGCGTCTTTCACGCTGGCCCTGGCCATCGGGCACTCCTTATTAACCACATTATAATTATTATTTATGTGTTACAGACATTTAAATAATAGAAGTACTGGGATAAAAGTTTATAGTTTGGGTATAAACACAAGCGATCAAAACGAAAGTATCTTAACACTTATATGTATCGTAACGCTTATCCTGGCGACAAATGCCCGTTTAAAAAAGTATGTAATTGAATCATTCATTTAGGAGATTCCAACAATCAAACAAGTCTTAATGAATTGAGACACTGACTCCTTCTTTGAATTTTTTTTTTTTTGTTTGTTTGTTTTAATTTTGTGTAAATGATTTTTTTTTTTTTTTTTTTTTTTTTTTATAGACAATTTGTCAGAACCACTAGTAAATTACGTTATTTTCTTTAGTTTTCTAATCTTTTTTTTTTCTCCAGAATCGTGAAAGAATCATGGTCACCAATTTATTAAAAACAACTGGGATTCTCAATTTATCCAGAATCATGAAGGTCTTGTTTAAATGTTGTTTATTACTGCATATAATTGATTAAAATGGAATTTTAATTTCATAAAGTTGAAAATGCACCTACATTTTTTTTTTTTTTTTTTTTTTTTGCATTTTGTCTTTTTCAGTTGAATAAAAGACTAATTTCCCTATATATTTCATCACTGAGGATTTCTTAAGAAAAGTTTAAAAATCTCGTCTCATCTCATTCTCGTTTAACCCAGTCTCGTGTCTCGTCTCGTCTCGTCTCGTCTCGTCTCATGGGATAAGTGTCTTGTCACACCCCTAATATTTATATATATATATATATATATATATATATATATATATATATATAGTAAACCACCATTTACTAAAATGTTCAGAAAAATAAATTAATAATAATAATAATAATAATAATAATAATGAGATCTGTATGCAGAATTCATTTTTAAATCAGAAAAAAATAAAAATAAAAAAATAAATACGAAGGCAGGGTTAAAAGTGTCCAAGACAGTTTTACTGTGATCTTCATACAGGTATATAATAAATATCTAAACATTGAAATATTGTATGTGGGACAGAAAACGCTCATTATTTCTGACTCATTACAGTCAGTATTTGTACTACATGTGCCATTAGGAAGCTGCTGGGACTCCAGCATAACTCTCAATAATGTTTTACTGTATAATTTCTAACACAAATGACCTAGGGCCCGCAGGTATCATCAGAAACATACTCTCCCAGTATGTGTTTTATCACTGCTGTTAATTTTATGAGGGCAGTTAAGCAAAGTGGAGAAACGCCTGCCAGCTAGCATACCGCAACTCACAGCGCTTTAGCTAAAGACAAAACCAGAAGGGAAAGACAAAGATTTAGATTCAGAAAGAATTAGGTTGTGCTGCTGTTATGAGACCCTGGGAGACTGATGATGCCAGGTTTCAAGTGCAACAGGGTTTCTTCTCATGCATTATAATGTTCTCTCTGTCTGTCTGTCTCTCTCTCTCTCTGTCTCTCTCTCACTCGCTCACAGAGAAGCCAGTGTTTGGTTTTGTGTGAGATGCATGTTTAAGTCCCCTGATGAGAGATGTTAACCCCTATAAGCTGCTTGTGTCCACAATACACGTTCTTGGAAACTGGTGGAATGGTTTGGTTTAACAATTGTTAGAAAAGCTACTTTGAAACTGTAGCCTGTCGAGCTACAAGCTACTTAGAACTACTTAAAATAAAGTTCAGCTACAGACAAGTTTTTCAAATTTTAAAGCCACTTACAGGGAAAACTCTTTTAAATATATTTAAGAATTATGTATTTATTGTATATTCAGAATTATAGAAAAAAAAATGGTTTGGTTTTGAAAGAAGTCTCACCAAGGCTGCATTTATTTGATCAAAATTACAGTAAAAATAGTCAAATATTGTCATTTAAAACAACTGTCTTCTATTTATTTATTTATTTATTCATTCATTCATTCATTCATTCATTTTAAATTTCTTAGTTAATTCATAATAGTGCATAATTCTTCATAATAATCCTAAATAAAAGTTTTTGTGTACATAATATATGTTTGTGTAGTGTGCATATTTATTATGTATTTAAGTGTTTAAGAAAAATATGTTATGTTTATATATTAAATATATTTATTACATAATATAAATTAATGTAAATATATACAAGTAAATAGACATAAATATTTTCAAATTATATACTGTATGTGTGTGTCTTTATATATACCTAATAAATAAACACAGTACACACATATATAAACAAAAACTTTTATTTTGGATGCAATTAATCCCAATGAATTGTTGCCCAGCACTAATCCATAATAATTTATTAATAATAATATAAAAAAAAAAACTAATTAATTAATTAATTAATTTATTTATTTATGGTTAGCTATTGTTAGTTTATTGTAGATGTAGGATGAAAGTAAAAATAAAAAAAAAAGAAGAAGGGTCTTTTTTTTTTTTTCATAAGACAATATGAGACAAAAAAATAAATAAAACAATAATATTGTCAATTATTATTATTACTATTTAAAATTGCAGTTTTCAATTTGATTATATTGTAAATGTAATTTATTCCTGTGATGCAAAGATGAATTTTCAGCAGCCAGTAGTCCAGTCAAATAATGTAAACTAATTATTATAGTTCATCCTTACAGATAGGCACTAACTGTTTTGAAACAATGACAACAAACATTTTACATGATGTTCCCTCTTTGCACAAGGATGCTTTGACCAACACTGCAATAAAACAAATTGAATCTGATTTATAAACTTCTTGTTGACCGTAATCCACTTTAGTGATTTTACAGGAATTCATCTAGCAATTCTTTAGCAAATAAACCCATTTGTGACAACCTCATATCTGGATAAATATATGCAACCTCAGACAGAAAGCACTGAGCAGCAGCTGACCTCAAACAATGTACCTTGACCTAAACTAACCTTCGGTTTACTCAAGTGTCTCTCCACCAATGGAAGTGCAGCGATTTCATGCACATAAACCGGCTCATGGAATGCATCTCAATTTGTCCACATCGATTCATTTCAAGCACTTCCATGTTGTTATGAGTATTTCAGTCAGTGACCCATGAAAATAGTGGTCAGGACACTGGATTATCCATTCAAATACACTTAAATAAGCTGATTTACGAATAAATATGTAAAAGCATGTGTTCTGAATACTAATTATTTTGAAAATAGTTTGGTTCAGATTCAAGTGCATCATCAGGAAAGAAAAACAATTAGCCGCAACTCACGTGGAATCAATGTTCAAACCATTAACACATCACTAAATGTTTATTCCTGTAACTGTGCGGCACAGATATGACTTAATTAGTATTCTCAATTTATCTTGTGAAAGTATAAAAAAAAAAAATATTGCTTAATGAACAGAGGCCTAAGCTAAAACCACAAAACTACACTTATGTTCAACATAGAAATTTGTTTTCGTGCTTATAATGAATTCAAATTGTCACATTCTTTATATATATCATCATTATTATCATTAATTGTCATTATTTTTAATCTGAAACCATACTGTATCTGATAAGCAACTTCTAATTAATGAGTGAATATAAACAATGTACTGTAAGTTTTGAACGCTGCCATGTTATTATTGCATTTACTCCTTTCTAACTGTGTATTTTGAGGGATTTGCAAAGTTTCAACCCCTTACTAAAAAGTATGCAATATGAAATAAAAATATGCAATTATGATTTTCTTTTATATATTTGACCTGAAATTTTGTATTATTATTATATTTTATTCATGATGTATTTGGGTCTATTTTGACCTGGAAGATGGGAGATAGATATATACCCGAATACACTGTGAATAAAATATAATAATAATATAACATTTCAGGTTAATGGATTTCCATAATACTGATAGCCTGTGCACTTTATGTTTGTGTACATAAATACAAGGTCTTTATACTGATAGAGTAGATTGTATCAAGTGCATACGCTGTATGTATGTTTCAATGAGTCACATAATGATGGTCTAAACAAAACTTGAGTAAAGAGATCCACTGTGCACAAACAATCTTTTTGTGAGTGACAGGAAAACATCAATTTAGACATGGTGGGACACTGTGGCGAGTGTTTATTGTCTATTGACCTGTCCAGTGTCAAGGAAGGGTGTGCGACATCAACGCTGTGCATAGATTACTTGATGACAGATACATCACTGTAAGAAAAGGGGCTAGGCAAACCAATTTCTTCCTTGTAACAATCCTTGACACCACGACACCAAGTCAATTGGCATTTGTGATAGTGACGGTATCTCAGCTTGCATTCCAATGCAAGGCATTTGTAGTCTTTCCAATCGAACAGAGGTGATGGAAATAAATAAATAAATAAATAAAAAGTTTGATCTGTATTTTGTTCTGTAAGTCTGAGTTGGTCAGTTTAATGATTAATGCATGTTTTGCAGCATACAGCAGATAGATGGATTCAGCTTTTTTCATTTGAAAAACAAACACTTTTTTTCTTTTTAATCACACAAAGTCAATCAAAATGAAGTGATGAAGCTGCACATAATTTGTAAGGATAGATACAAACACTTGCAGACTGTAGATTGCTAGCAATCAAACGCATATCAGGAACGTATCGCTGTGACAGACGAGTCGATGACAAATAAAGATGTCTGAGATGAAGAAAATTAAAATTCTTTTTAAAGACTAGATGAAAATGGATTTGTCAAGTTCTAGGAACTAAAATCTTTGTATTAATCATTGTCTCATTTAAAAAAAAAAAAACTTTAAAAACTTTTAATTTTCAGCAAAGGTATTATAATAAACAATAAATTATAATAATATAATAAATATTAACATTTAATATTAAATTCAAAATGTATTTTGCACATTTATATTGAAATATTTAAAAATATATATATTTTTAAGAAATTAAAAACATGTTCATCATACAAGAAGTGTATTAAAGGGGTCATCGGATGCCCATTTTCCATAAGTTGATATTATTCCTTAGGGTCTTAAAGGAGAAGTCCACTTTCAGAACAACAGTTTACAGATAATGTACTCACCCCCTTGTCATCCAAGATGTTCATGTCTTTCTTTCTTCGGTCGTAAAGAAATTATGTTTTTTGAGGAAAACCTTTCAGGATTTTTCTCCATATAATGGACTGGTATGGTGCCCCAATTTTGAAGTTCCAAAATGCAGTTTAAATGCGGTTTCAAACGATCCCAGATGCGGTTGTAAACAATCCGAGGAAGAAGGGTCTTATCTAGCGAAACGATTGGATATTTTCATAAAAATAATAAAACGTATAAACTTTTTAATGTCAAATGCTCGTCTTGTCTTACTCTCCCTGAACTCTATGTATTCTAGCTCAAGACAGTTAGTGTATGTCAAAAAACTCAGACCGTATTTTTTCCCTCAACTTCAAAATTGTCCTATATCGCTGTTTTACCTTTTTTGTTAAGGGTGTTTGATCTTCTTTGCATGTTCACTTTGCAAAGACTCGGTCTGAACTTCTGCAGCGATCTAGGATGATTTTGAAATGATTTTTGAAGTTGAGGGAGAAAATGCAATTGGAGTTTTTCGACATACCCTAACTATCTTGAGTCACAATACACAGAGTTCAGGGAGAGAAAGGCAAGATGAGCATCTGAGATTAAGAAGTATTTAAATCTTATTTTTTAAATGAAAAAAACCGACTGTTTCGCTAGATAAGACCCTTCTTCCTCGGCTGGGATCATTTACAACCGCATTTTGGAAGTTCAACATCGGGGCACCATAGCATTCCATTATATGGAGAAAAATGCTGAAATGTTTTCCTCAAAAAACACAATTTCTTTACGACTGAAGAAAGAAAGACATGAACATCTTGGATGACAAGGGGGTGAGTATTATTTGTAAATTGTTGTTCTGGAAGTGGACTTCTCCTTTAATGAAAAGTCTATAATATACTTTGGTTAAAAATTCTCAATGGTAGTGTAAAACAACACCCTTTTTACCTTGTCAAAATGAGCTCTGCAAAAATCAACCCATTCTGATGGATTGCTTCTTTAAATGCAAATGAGCTCTGCTCGGCCCGCCCCCTCTTCTCTTTGCTGCTCTGAGAGATTGTTTACTTTAGCTGCATTAGGCGCGTTTAGCCATGAAACTTGCTAACTAGCACATTATTAGGAAAGGTGATTGCAGAGATTCATAAAAAAAAACCTTATGCTCACTTCTGTTGTAGGTGAAGCTGGATCACGAATGATCTTCACAAACAAACGTAATCCACTGCATCTTCAGTTGTAGGGAGTAAATGACGACCACTATGTTCATTATTACATCCAGCAACACAACACCTCAATCAGAGAAATTCTTGTCTAACTTACATCCCTGCTCCAGCATCAAAATAATACAGGTCGGGCTGGTACAGCTAATTTAAGGCGGGTCTGAGGTAAGACGCTCATGTCAATCAACTATCGTGGGAGCGGCATCTGAGGCATCTGGGAATGGCTCGATTTGAAAAAGGGGATATTATTTTTACAGATTAATTAAAAACCACTCCATGGATTTTTATCATTATAAGGTAGATTTGTACATACACTGCCAACGCACATTAATGTTCAAACAACATGTAAAAGTGAACAACATCCAATGACCCCTTTAAAGTTTTATGAATGCCATTTTTTTGTGTATTTTTTTAATTAATTAACCAATCCAGACACAAAAATAAAATAAAATAAAATAAAATAAAATAAAATAAAATAAAATAAAATAAAATAAAATAAAATAAAATAAAAGGCATGTTATTGACCCAAATCTAGTGATGACTGTTTTTTTTCATAGGAAACTGTAGCTTGTTCTTGTTAGACATTTAATGAGTTCCCAGCTTCAGAGAATAACAAGAAAAAAGAAGATAACATGAACAACAAATCTCTGCTTTGTGTACCTGTCATTATACATTGAACTACTTTCTAAATATTACACTAACCTTTTGTTAGGTTTATTTTTTTATTTATTGATTTATTTTTCTTCTTCTTCTTCTTTCTTGGATGATGATGGATGAGCTAATACTGAATATTTAAGTTACCCAGCTAACAAAAGTGTTTTTGCTAATTTTCCCAAGTTATAATAATGTTCTATGAATGTTCAAAACATTCAGTTTTTTATTTTTTTATTTTTTTTCTTGGTTATGTGAACATTAAGAAAACATTCCATTTTATTTTGCAAACATTATGGAAATGTTACTTTTGAATGTTTTCTGAACATTCTGACACAAGTAACATTTTTTAAATGTTAGATGAACATCCAACTAAAATGTTTCCAAAACAAAGTTTTGAGAACATCAAGACTCGAACGAACATTCCATTAATGCTACTAGAAGAACGTTTGTTCAACTTTGAAAGAACATTGCCAGAACGTTCTGAGAACATTCCTTGTTAGCTGTGTATTAGTCTAATTCTAGAGACTGTAGGTCTTTTAACCTGCGTTTGAATTGTTTTCAGTTTGCCTGTTCCTGCAGGCCGTGCGTCAGTGAGCTCAGCAGTAGCAGATGACCACGGTGTGCTGTGAATGATTCCCCAGTGGGTCGTCTGTGTTTGTTCATTTTATGTTTGGCTGTCAAAGCTTCACATTGACCCTGAATCAGTTTCACTGCTACGGTTTCACAAAGCTGTTTGGCCTTGATGTGAGATCACATCATGGATACATTACTTAAGAAGAGGCAACATCCTGCTTTCACAAGTTCATTTCTTCAAGTAAAACACAGGTGATTTTTAGACCTATTATTATAATTATTGTCGTTAATATTCAGTGCTAGTAGAGTTTCCTTACCTTAATGAACAATATAATGGCCAATGCCTCTTGAAATCAAACAGGAAGAGAAGGCAGTGTTAGATACTGAAGTAATTTTCCAAATAACACCAGTGCCCCCTAGTGTTGACAGGGTACTGCACCCAAACAGTAGCTATAAAGACATTAATACCTTTTTTTTTTAATATGGGCAAACACTTAACCTTATGATCTATTCTATTAGATATTAAAAAAGTTTATATTTGCATATCAAGTATATCTGGCAATGGAAAAAATGTGGAAGTGATTGGTGTTCTGTTATTAATAATGGCTAATTAATATTAATATTTAAATACAGTTTTTGCTTCTTACTTTTTTTTTTTTGTGGAAACCATCATACATTTTTCAGTATTTTGATGAACAGAAAGTTCAAAAGAGCAGTGCTTATTTAAAATTGAAATGTTCTGTAACATTATAAATTACCTTGATTTAACATATTTGATGCATCTTTTAATAAATAAAAAAGAGAAACCCCCAAACTAAAAATAACTTACTTAAAATAAATAAAATAAATTTAAATAGAAATCAGTTATTTTAAATTGCAATAATATTTCACAATATTACTGTTTTTATTGTATTTTTAATGCATCCAGCCTTGTTGCAGACTTCAGATTTATTTATTTATTTTTGAAGAAACCATCATACATTTTCAGCATTTTGATGAGCAGAATGTTTAAAAGAATATCGCTTATTTGAAATTAAAATATTCTGTGACATTATAAATTACTTTGATTTAACAACTTGCATATTTAATGCATCTTAGTGTATCATGGCTTTTAAAATAAATAAATAAATACATAAATAAATAAAATAATGATAATAATAGTAATAAAAAGCAGTGCAACTGTTTTCAACATTGATCATAATAAGGAATGTTTCTTGAGCTGCAAATCTGCATATGAGAATGATTTCTGAAGGATCATGTCATGCAAAGACGCTGAAAATTCAGCTTTGCATTACAGAAATAAATTACATTATAAAATAAATTCAAATAGATATCAGTTACTTTAAATTGCAATAATTTTTCACAGTATTACTGTTTTTATTGTATTTTTCTAATGCATGCACCCTTGGTGCAAATCAGGAATATGTTTTGAAAAATCCTAATTGTTCCAAACTTTTGACCGGCATTATATAAATATATGGTGTCAAATGCGATATATGTGTCATATTTGCTGATATATATATAGAGCAATACAATAAAAGTATGTGGTCATTCATCACAGAGGCTGTTATTTGTCCATCGGCCGCGTGCGCTTCTGCTTCCACCTACATGCGCGCTGCTGTCTGACTGTTTGTCACACAACCTTCCCGTGGGTATTGGCTTATAATTATTTCTCTCCATTTCTTGCCCAAAGCACCCCGAAGAGTCAAGCAATACCCGTTATACTCAAGGTAACAGGGAAAGTCAGTACAGGAGGACGAGTTTGACAAGCTTCCATTAAGCAATTTGAGTTAATTAGCAACTTATTCCATTATTCATGCGAGATCGGTGTTTGTTCTCTGTCATAAATTAATGCAAAGTTTAACAAAGTCGCCAAGTGTGACTACGTAATTATGTTTCTTCTACGTGTCTATTTATTTTCCCGACAAATCTGACGAGGGCGATGTTTGTCCTTTGTAATAAGGGGCAAGACATCTGTTTTCAATTATTAATTATTTATTTATTTTTTTTAATTTTCATGCTTCGGTATCATGAACATGACCCAGGGTCCATTAAGTGAGTTATCAAACATATTTTACATAATGATTTTCTTGTGTTATTTGATAATTAGATGACAAATCTCGGCCTTTAACAGAGCGCAAGCAAATAACTCTCGTTACTAATTCCGCTCATTACTCTAATGAGATGATTTCATTATCTTTGGAGGACTTTGTCACCCAACAAGGGCAGATTCAAGTTCTACAAGGTGTATGCGGTGTTTTATCTTGACAAAAGTCTAATTACTGATTTTTGAGTACTTGGATCAGGAGGTCATTAGTTTTGGTTAGTATGATCCAGTTAACCCCTACTGGTAGACGCTGACCCGAGTTCGCGTCCCCCTATTGCCGAAATCGTTCTTCTGCCTTTTCGCCTCTAATTTTACATCGGAAAGGCATTTGTTTTCAATAAAAATAAAAATAAAGGAAATAATCGAAAAGTTTGAATAAAGTATCGGGTAGGCTTAGGTGTATGTAGGCAGCAGATACGCTCAGTTTTTTTTTTACTTTGCTGTGTTTTGGGAGTGCAGAAGGCGCGAATATCTAGTGAAAACACAAAACGGAGTTTAATTAACATGCAGTGGTGTAATGCATATACCCACTTCTTTATCAGTCGGCTTTGGTTATACCCACTTCTAAATCCCCTCTGATGCGCATCATTCAGTAGTATCCTGCATTAGCCAAAATCATGACAGTCCACCAGCAGCTATTCAAATCGCATGTGAATACATGCAAATATTCCCTAAACACACCCAGTAAAGACAGCGATGCGGTCAGGTCCGTGGCGCCGGATTCCTTTGAAATGTGTTGGATGATTGCGCCTGATGCGCCCGCGCCCGCTCCATCCACTCCTCCACCCCAGATGCCGCCTAAACCAGTAAACCAGACCAGTAATTATTGTCATGAGAACTATAATGTATTATTATAATACGCGTGAGCATGGAGCTTAATCTATTAGCGCACTGTGGAATGGATTTGACTGATGGCGCTCTAAAAAGTGCACAGACATATTCGCTGAATTAGAGATGGTAAAAGTGGGTGGGTCCTGTCCCACCCACATTCAATGTTTCCGACGCCCATGGAAAATGTAATTATCTAAAAAGGCCCAGTAATTATTGACATGAGCAGTATAATGTATTATTATAATATTCACTAGTGCCTTTGATGTTGCTGGACTTCATGCAGAGGACATTACAAAGAAAGTTGAATTGTATTATTATTATTATTATTATTATTATTATTATTATTAAATATACATCTTCCTTCTGTCAGTACATACACTCTTAAAAATAAAGCTGCTTCACAATGCCATAGAAGAACCTTTTTTTTTGTTTAAGTGGTTCCACAAAGAACCTTTAACATCTGAAGAACCTTTCTTTTTTACATTAGGTGGCGAAAGAAGGTTCTTCAGACTATACAAAGGTAAGAAAGAGAAGGTTCTATAAAGAACCTTTGACTGAATGGTTCATTGTGGAACCAAAAATAGTTCTTCTATGGCCTTTTAAAGCACGTTTATTTTTAAGAGTGTAGAACAAATGTTTCTATAAAAAAAAAAAAAAAGAAAAAAAAACATATACATACACAAAGTTTGGTGTCAATTTTAGATTTTTTTTTTTTTTAATAAATTAATACTTTTGTTTTGCAAGGATGCATTAAATTGATCAAAAGTGGCAATCAATGAATTTATAATGTTACAAAATACTTCTATTTCGAATAAATGCTGTAAATAAATAAATGCATTTCCACAAAAATATGTGGAAGAACAACTGTTTTCAACACTGGTCATAATGAGAAATGTTTTTGAGCAGCAAATCAGCATGTTAGAATGATTTCTGAAGGATCATGTGACACTGAAGACTGGAGTAATGATGCTGAAAATTCAACTTTGTGTCACAGAAATAAATTACATTTTAACTAGGTCTGGCAAACGATTAATCGCAATTAATCGCATACAAAATAAAAGATTGAGTTTGCTTAATATATGTATATATATATATATAAATACAAGCACATTCATGTATATATTTAAGAAATATTTACAAGTATTTGTATTTATTATAATTTTTATAGAATTTATATTATATATAAATAAAAATATTTTGTACATATTTGTCTTAAATATATACATGAATGTGCTTGTATTTATATATACATAATAATTACACACAGTACACACACACATATATTAGGCAAACTCAAACTTTTATTTTCTATGCGATTAATCGTCGCCAGCCCTAATTGTAACATGTTAAAATAGAAATCAGTTCTTTTAAATATTAAGAATATTTCACAATATTGCTATTTTTTTTTTTCTGTATTTTTGATCAAATAAATGAAACCTTGGTGAGCATAAAATTTCATTTCAGAATGTAAACGCTGCTATTTTCAGAATGAATGACTGGCGATCTTGTGAAACATGTCTCAAGAGTCTGTGCAAATTCAGTTTTCTCACAGAGAAAAACAAACCTGTGTAACCTTAGAAAACCAGCTTTGTCAAACCTCCTGTCTTATGGCAGCAAACACTCTCCAGGTGGAGGCTTTCTGCTGGAGATCAAAACGTTAAATGATTACCTTCCCCTCGCACTGAAGTCTGCCTCGAGTCAACATTGTCTCTGACCTCCATTTTCAACAAAACTCAAACTAAACTGAAGATAAAATGCTGTAATTGTTTCATTGGAAGTCCCACCTGAGACCGTTTAGGCTGGGGGATAAACGCTGCGCCTGATGCCCGTGTTCCAGTAGCTTGGTCACGTATTGGGGGATTTGGAGTGAAAGGGGAAGCTCTGGCCCGTGCCCAGGGGCCACAACATTAGCATTCTGTGCACTAGTAAGGCTATCCAGGGAAAGGCTCCCGAAGTCACAGAGCAAGGGATAAAGGTAATTGCTAATGGATGTGTGCACCTGCTACAGTGGGCCTTGAGTCTTCCATGAATGGAGAGACTAGCAAAAGAGAGGCCGAGGAAGAAAAGAGATGGGGAGGGGAATTAGCAGAGCTTTGAAAGAAAGAGAGAGAGAGAGAGAGAGAGAGAGAGAGAGAGAGAGAGAGAGAGACGGAGACGTGGTTTTGGCCCATTGTCAATTTACAGCTTCGGCACCAGATTTTCTGCTATTCAATGGAACACACACACAAACATTCAGGAACCTGTTTGTGACCGACTCATTCCAGAAGAAAACTGTATTTCTCAGGTGCTCTTCCTCCTGAAATTCCTTATGAGAAGTGAAAAGATATCTATCTATCTATCTATCTGGGCAGATTACTTATAAATTGTAGTCTGTTGCTGATTATAGATTACATGATGAAAACTGTAGTTACTGTACATGGTATGCATCAGTAAACATTGTAAGTTTCTCAGAATATACATTTCTCAATAATTTCAAAACTATTTGTTCAATCAGTTCTGGACAGGGTTGGCAGGTTTTCACAACAAAACCTTTCCATTTGCTACTCAAAACTAGCCCAATCGCATTTTGGAGGGTAGTAAATCGCGGTCCGAGGGGGAAAATACACATTTTTTGGCAGGGTTTCCCTGGTAAAATCTGCATTCCAGGGGCTAAATATCACGTTATTGACGTCGCGTTTACCTGCGGATGTGAAAAACAACCCGTGGCAACAGTTTTAAAGTAGCCCACTTGCCACCGCAGGCTTGGCAACACTGGTTCTGAGCGTAAGGTCTGTAAACTCCTCCCTTCCATAAGCCTACTCTGCTCTGATTGGTCAGATGGCCAAGCCAGTTGTGATTGGCACAGAGAGGAAAACTTGAACAAGTTAGTGAGCACTACTAATCCGCGTTTTTTTTTTTTTTTTTTTTTTTTTGATGTCTGCGGGTTGAAGCGACTCAAATAACGTCATATTTAACCCCTGGGATGTAAAGTTACCAGGGGAACCCTGACAAAAAAACATGTATCAAAACATGACTGAGCTAGTTTACGGCTAGTTTTGAGTAGCAATTTCGTGGGGGGGGGGGTTGTGTTGTTCTCAACATGATGTGAACACACTAACTAGCGGAAGTGTTTGCGGGCAGGTCAGGGTGTTCGTATTTCGCAGGCAGGCGGGGATTATGCTAATATGTTACTGAGTGACTAGATCGGTAACAGGCAAAAGATTCAAAAATATGAGAACTTGTTAAAGAAGTTCACTTCCAGAGCAAAAATTTACAGATAATTTACTCTGGAAAACATTCCCAAACTTTTCTCCATGTAGTGGACTTCAGTGGTGCCCCCAAGTTTGAACTTCCAAAATGCAGTTTAAATGCAACTTCAAATGACTCTAAACGAACCCAGCCGAGGAAGGAGGGTCTTACCTAACGAAACGATCTGTCATTTTTGAAACAAATTGACAATTTATTTACTTTTTAACCTCAAACACTTGTCTTGTCTTGTCTCTGCGATGCATGTGCGCAGTCTATGTAATCTGGGTCAATACGGTTAGGGTATGTCAAAAAACTCCCGTCTCGTTTTCTTCTTTAACGTCAAAATTGTCCTACATCACTTTTTTACCTTTTTTTGTAAAGGGCATTTGATCTTCTCTGCACGTTCACTTTGTAAACACTGGGTCGGTACTTCTGCAGCGATGTAGGATGATTTTGAACTTGCCAAAGAAAACGAGATGGGAGTTTTTTTTAACATACCCTAACTGTATTGACCTATTGAACCAGAAAAAAAAAAAAAACAGAGTTCATGCAGACTTAGACAAGATGAGCGTTTGAGGTTAAAAAGTAAATAAATTGTCAATTTGTTTCAAAAATGACAGATCGTTTCGTTAGGTAAGAACCTTCTTCCTCGGCTGGGATCGTTCAGAACCATTTGAAGCTGCATTTAAACTGAATTTTGGAAATTCAAACTTGGGGACACCATTGAAGTCCACTATATGGAGCAAAATCAAGAAACATAATTTCTTACCGAATGAAGAAAGAAAGACACAAACATCTTGGATGATAAGGGGGTGAGTAAATTATCTATCTATCTATCTAGTCTGTCTTTGGTTTTGAGTTTTGTTTGTTTGTTTTCCTCTAGTAGGAAACAGTTGACTGTGTTAGTTTTTGTTTGTCTCTGAGCAACAGTGTTTCGGCCATGAAACTTTTCAAAAGTGGAATGAGGAAGTGCAGCACATACATCTTTAATGATGAAGTAGCAGCGATCCAATGTTTTGTTGCCCTTGTGGGTCCAGAAACATGCTGGTGGTTTTATAAGAGACTTCTCAGTGGAAATCTCAGCCAAATGATAAGCTCAGTAAACAGTTAGTCTCACATTCTCTTGGTAATAAATAAGCATTCCATGCTGGTCTACAAAGTATTATGTGACAAATACATGTGTGAACGCTTTTGTGAATTCCAACTCTAAATGTTAGATTTTTTTTTTTTTCTTTTCCCACATAAGGCACGTGTTCATCAGGTATTTAATCAATATATACAATGTTTGGTTATCATAGATAAAATGTGCCCCTCAGTATTCAGAATGAGGGTCAACATATAGCAGTTTCTCAAAGGATGCTTATTAAAATACGTTGTTACAGGCTTCCCCTAAGGTGTTATTATTTCAAGTTTACAACAAGTTACAGCTTTAAATGACAAATTGTGGTATGGGGTTAACTGTGGTAATTGTTCTATTAAAAATAAAAATAATCTGTGATATTTCACGTTTTGTGAAGTTATCTGATAACCTGCTATACTTCTAGTTTTTGATCATTTTATATGTAGCAAATATTACACCATATCACATTATTTACAGAATATACAGTATTCTTGGGTTTTGTGAGAAGAGCAATATTATTTTAATACAGTTTACAAAAATTATAATCTGATTATTAACTAAGTAAAATGAATTTGCTGCTTTTTAAATCATTCTAAACAGTGTTGATATTCTTAACTAAAACTAAAATTATTTAAAAACATTCTGAAATAAAGCTGAACATATATACATATAAAGTTATAGAAGTGAAAGTGGCACCGTTTTCGTGAGCATGACCAAAATAAACAATTAAATAATACCAAAACACACAGAGACGCTATAATGAGCTGTAGGAGCTGTTTTAACACATGCAATATAGTCAGTGTTTCTAAATATCTGACAGTGAGCTACAAAGTCACATCTGATCTAAAATATATCAGATTTTCATCAGTCGATTCCAACTGACTGACACAGATTCAAAGGTATTCAGACATTCACATTTTACTCCTGAAAAGTCAGATAAAGGCAGTCTGCACTTCCTGTCTGTTATCAGCACTCACTCCGAGCCACAGATAATCTCAGTAACACATGTCACTCTCCTCTCTAACCGAGCCTGTCAGGAACAACGCAGACACCTGTCCTTGGCCGCCACCGCTGGGAAGCATCAGCATTTCACTCAGGTGTCCTGCTCGTGGAAGCGGCCTGATGATGTCCACTGTTCTAAACCGGTGGGGTCTGTTCCAAACTCTGATTTCCCCAGAGACTCCTTGAATTGGTGCGGAACAGACTCCATAAACTAGATCAAGCCGTGTCCGGTCAGTTAAATCTGATAGTGCTGCAGGAAAACAGAAGAAATGTGAGAGAAGCTTACTTTTATACCATATTATGCAGTCATCACCGAATCATTCAAACAATTAGCAATGTGGGAAGGAGGTTTTCATGCAAAGCCTGATTTAGTTTAATGTGATACATATTGTAAATTGTAATGACGTATAAAATAATTTCACACTCACCACACTAAATCGTGTCATACTATAGAACTATTACAATAACTATTACATATTACAGGAATTTGTCAGATGGCCGAGACAGACTGATGCTTTAGAATCAGTGTTATTTTAGTATTATGCATACTATTACAGTATTAATTTAAATGTTGATTTAGCTGTTCAGTTTTCATTTTAATTGCAGTTGTTATGTGCTTTTATCATTTCAAAGGTTTAATAATTTATTTCAGTTTCAGTACTTTTAATATTTCGAGTTAAACTTATGTATTTCAGTTTTTTCGCACTTGGGGCTTGTTGTCACGCTGTACAGGAAACATTCTCACTTAAGTTGTTTCAACTTAAAATAAAGTTAAAATAATAGTCAACTAAAATTTTCCAGTTGTCACTTAAATTAGCATTAAGTAACTTAAAATTTTAAGTTGACTAAAAATTTTAAGGCAGCAGGGTAATGTCACAGTTGTATGTAGAAGGAAACGAACAAAGACAAAATATAATGAAAAGTCTTTTATAAACTCCACAAAACATAAATCCAGACAGATAGGGCAGGGGGAAATACATACCAACACAACCTTAAGATCCAACAAAAAACACTGAACTGAATCCAACTTATATAGGGGTGCTAATGATACAAGGACAGGTGTGGGTAATTAACCAATAAGGACTAAACAAGGACAGGAACAGGAAAGACCATATATGGGCACAGAAGGGAGAAACAGTCCACAGGGGTGTGACAGGTAATATATGTATTCTATTTTAGAAATGTTATAATATTTTATACAGTATTTGTTTTTGATTGAAGAACATTTAACATTTTAATGCAATTATTATTTTTAAATCAGTCAAATGTGTCTCTGTGTCACAGAAATGTGAGATATAGCAAATATATATCAAATAACAAATATATATATATATATATATATATATATATATATATATATATATATATATATATATATATACTTCAATAATTTTGAATTTGAATTAAAAAAAAAAAAAACATTTTGCAATTTTAAATTGCCCCATTGCCCCATTGCCCCATTTATGGAGAAAAAAAAAAATAAATAAATCCTTTCAGTGTGTATTTATTGCTCAAGAGCTATTACAAAGATATTATGATACTAATATTTTAGAAAACTTAATTCAAACTAAGTGCTATTTTTATGGTATGTGTAATAAAAATAATTGCAGCCTTGGCAATCATAAGAGGATTCTTTCAAAAACATTACATTAATTATTCTGAACCTTTGACTGTTAAAACATATATATCCTTGTTTTTGCCTCCGCTGAAACTCTTTTCTTTAAATCAGAGGTTTTAAAACTCTTCCTGGACACCCATGGTCATTAAGTTCTCTGCAGTTCAGCTTAAAGGATACAAAATGTGCAGGACTGGTGTGCAGGAACAATGTCTGAAAACTCTTGCTTTAAATCATTGAAAAACTCATTTTTACTATGAACAGACCATATTGCAACTGCACTGCTGTGTCTGCCAGCCAGGAGAGGGCGTCGTGAGACAGACAACCACGTCCCATTTGAGCAGAATGTGTCAGCTCTGAAACATGTCCTGATATATTCTTCATTATGTCTGGAGGCTAGAAACACTTCCACCCTGTATAATTTGGTGGGAAAAGCACATTACACGGGCTTCTGTTTTTTTGGGGGGTTCAGCTATTTACTGAGAGTTAAGCCTCAGAGAGCTGCGCACAACAGCTCCGAGACATGCATTAAAGTCAACTGATACAGTCAGCAAATATGTACTCGCCACAAGGTCGAGCTGAGTGGGGGGTATTTAAAAAAGTAAGAAAATTAGCAAATTAACAAACAATGAAGATAATAAATATTTTAATTAATGCATTATGAGGATTATAAAACAAAATGATGCAAGTGAACCATTGTGTTCTTATATAAATAGATAAGTAGGTGCTGGGTTTTATGAAAGAGAGCAACGTTTTTTATTTCATATATTAATTTCTTATGCACATTAATTTGAATACTTTATATTTCATCAAATGTATTATCTTATGAAATTCAAGTAAACCAAAATGGACCCATCTGTAGAGAAACCCTGCTCTAATAAGTAACAAAAGACATTTAATTGCCATTTAACTTTGTAATAGTGAATGTGAGATGGACAGTAATAAACTTTTCCTCCACAAACCTCAGGAAAGACAGAAGCATGCCTGCCAGACATGATATTAAAGAGATGAGCCAGGTTCAATAAGTTAAGCTGTATCGACGGCATCTGTGACATGATGTCAATTACCACAGAAAATAATGTTGACTCGTCACTCAGCTTGTGAAAACAAGCCATAATCACAAATAAAGCATTAGGTGGCTGTAGAATATGTTAAAATACAACCAAATGACAAGTGACAGCATTGCATATACTCACCATCAGTTTTTATGCCATTACCAAATTTGCACAATTTCTTATTAAATCGAATGCTAACAAAGCAGAGCGTATGCACAAATGAAATGAATATGATTCATTATTAGTGAATTCTACCCTTATCAAAGTCACTTTCAGTATATATAAGCTATTTTACCAAATACACTCTTAAAAATAAAGGTGCTTTAAGAGGTTCTTCACAGCGATGCCATAGAAGAACTATTTTTGGTTCCACAAAGAACCATTCATTCAAAGATTCTGTAAAGAACTATCTCTTTCATACCTTTTTATAATCTGAAGAACCTTTCTTAGCCACAAAGAACATTTTGTGAAACAGAAAGGTTCTTCAGATGTAAAAGGTTCTTTAGGGAACCATTTAAACAAAAAAGGTTCTTCTATGGCATCATGAAGCACCTTTATTTTTAAGAGTGTATGTCCCAAGGATATTTGTAAATATGCAAAAAAATGAACTGTAAAATACATTTTATTATTAAGCAAAGTGTCCTGTCCACATTAATTTAATTGCAAACTTAAAATATATCATTTAAAACACTGATTTAAAAAAACAAAACAAAACAAAAAAAACACCTAGAACACTGAAGAAATAGCATTTACCTATTCCTATAGTCTCTAACAATAGAGTTTACCATGCGATATTCCTATTTATTTATTTATTTATTTGCTTGCTTGCTTGTTTTGCTATATGACCCCATATCCCATCTGTGCTTTAAATAAGAAATGAATAAGAAATCGAAAATGTTTTAGATAAAACACACGTTTTACTCATGTTTGAAGGTTTTCTTCTGTATCTTTTGAAGGCCATGTGAAGACCAAATGTAAACTCTCTCATTGTCTTTTCTTTATATTTGATAATATTGTAACCAGGGGCGGACTGGGACAAAATTTTAGGCTGGGAAATCTCACACTTATCCAGGCCATCCCATACACCCACAACACATTATGAAACCACAGACAACAATATTTTTTCATCATCACATAAAAAGTTTAAATCCCTAGGCTGGGACCGCACAAAAAAATTAAAGGTTATCTCTTGAACTGCCATTTTCCTTTTTAGTCTCTCTGTCTCTGTGTATGTTTACTTTTTTTTTTTCCTTTTTTTTTTTTTAAACTCATTTTCTTGTACCTGTCACCTTTTCATCAACACATTTCCACCTTATTGCAAAACAAAACACCTCATTGTAATTTGTTTGCACATAGTATACATTTATTTTGAAAAAATGTAAGTATTACAAGGACCATTTGTTATTGTTTTATTTTGCCTAAATGTCAAAATTAGTGCAATAATAGCTACATCTTGAATATATCTTTATAGAAAAATCTTAAAATTGAACATGTTTTTGCATTATCATGGGTCATGTTTTGTCCTAAGGAGAATTAACCATGGTATTATTAGGCCTATGGTAAAAGTATAGTAACTATTTTTTTCGGCTGATTGATTACCATTTGTATAGCCAGAGTTTTACTATATATATCATGGTGAAACTATATGGTGTAGCAAAACCAGTGTTAATTTGTGCTTACCATGGTTTAACTATAGTAACCATGGTTTTTGGTTTTATTTTTAGTAACTATAATAATTATAATTAAATAACCACGGTTAATTTCGTAAGAGTTGTGTTGTTGTCTGCCTTAGCTCCCTCTAAACTTGTTTTAAAACGATGTGAATATTTGTCTGCTTAATTCCTACTCTTTACAATAGTAATTTTGTCCTTTTGTTAATTTTGCAGGAATTGACTGCTACTGCTAACATTTGCTAACAGTTTAATGTTTAACTAAGTAAACAAAGACAAAACTACAATAGATGTAGGCTAACTGACCTGCACTTGAAGTCCTAAACAAAGTTCTAAAAAAGTCCTAACCGATTCATGATTTTCTAACTGGATGCCGAATTCGGAAATAATCACTTTATTACATTCAGCAGGCAACAAAAACAACAACAACAAATTGTAGGGCAATTGGCTGCCAGGCCACCGGGAATTCTCCTGGTGCTTCCGATGGCCAGTCCGCCCCTGATTGTAACTGTGTTAAAGTAAATCACGAAATACTGTTCTGTTACCTAAATATTTTTTTTTTTTTAAGGTGTAATTTGTTTCATTTAAAAATAGAATAGAATTTGCTCAGTCTTTGCTCTATACTATACTCTGACACTAGTAATGTTTGCATGAAACACTTTACATGAAATACTTCAAATCTTTGAAAACTTTATCTTTTCTTTTGTTTTGAATCTGTGCTTTGTTGCACTTATCAAACTGATCAAGTTATGTGAATTCAGCAAACAAACCTTTGTGTAACAGTTTTGAAGAATTGCAAAACATCAGTGGTTTGATCCTAAGAAGGGTCAGTTTAATCAGTTTAACGTTGACTTTAATTAATTATGTAAACGTGCTCCAATAAACTTATTATTCTCAGTAGTTTTATAGAACATTGCTGAATTTTTTTTTGCTGCATTCTTACTATATTTAGACATCTTTAACCAGCATATGTACTTAGCATGCAGTTTCAAGCCTTTCAAAACAGTGAATCATTTGGCTCAGTTGATTCAAAGTTTCAGGAATCCTTGCTCTTCCCATCACTACAAGTATGTGTTGTGATAAAACCACATACTAACCTATGTGCAAAGATAACTTGCATTTTTCATCTGCTATCGTGACCTCACACAGTCAGAAAACCTACGTTTCATGATATGTGCATGTTCAGTGTTAATTAATACAGCAAATTCAACTCAGAAACAGTTCATACACCTAAAAAGTATTTCTAGCACTATTCTTTTTTTTTTATTTTGGGGGGGAACATGTTGAAGCTATGTGTCAGTGGTAACACTGTCTTGTGACAATTCATAACTATTTTATGTTTGCTGAATTTATGGCTAATTCATGTCATTTATATGTTTTCTAAAAATCATACATTTTTTACGAATCACATTGTAGGAATTCATACAAACTCACCACCTTGTAAAATATTTATGTTTTCTCATGAGATCACATTGTTTCTGTCATAACTGATAATCTCCATCCATACTTCTTTCTAAAATGTTATGTCATGTTCATGTTTTTTTTTTTTTTTTTTTTTGTAAAAAATTGCGACTATTTACAATATGTAAGTTTTCTCATGAGAGTTTATTTATTTATTTTTCGTTTCATAATTCATAATAAACAACAAAATCTCTTAACTATTTTACAGCACATTTTGCTAAACTGTTGGCTAAATTCTACGATCTCATTTGTACATTTTCACATAATCTACTTACACTTTACTGGTGGTTAGGTTTAGAGGTGTTTCTTCATGCTTTTTTTTTTTTTTTTGGCCGTATCACAATATATGAAATTGCTACCTCATAAAATACTTACATTTTCTCATAAGATTGGGTTTTTCTGTTTCTTGACAACACGTTCTTACACTTTGCTGAATTGGTGGCTAATTTGTATTATCTGTTCAGGATGGTTAAGTTTAGGGCTGGACTGTCATACTTTTGATAACTAAAACTGTATGTTTTTTGTTTGTTTGTTTGTTTGTTTTCTCACATTTTAAGACTTATTACGAAATTATTTATTTATTTAATTTTTTTATGAATCACATTGTAGGGATTTTTATAAAATCACCACTTCATAAAATACATGAGATATTTTTTTTTTTTTTTTATTTATTTATTTATTTTTTTTTATAATTGACAATCTTCATCCATACTTTTTTTTTCTAAAAATTAAACAGAAATTATAAGAAATTGTAAAATAGTATGAACCTCATATTTTTTATTTATTTATTTTTTTTTTCTCATGAGATTGGGTTGTTTCTGTCATAACTGACTACACAGTCTCAACATTTCTAACTATTTTACTGAACTGGTTTCTAATTCCTACAAACTTATTTGTACATTTTCACAAACTTACGCTATTTTACGCTACCACTGATGATTTAGGGTTGTTTAGGTTTGGACCTTCATGCTTACTTTTGCTTACTAAAATTTTACGTTTTTCATATTTAATCATATTTAATGTACGAATTCATATTTCATCACCATCTCGTAAATTACCTAATTGAGTCTAAGTGACAGCAAACCACAAAGGCTGTTGATCAGGGAATGCTCCTCATGGATCTTTTTTTTTTCGGAAAGCATCCGTCATCTGTTTAAACTAGATCACGTGACTCAGTCTTGGTCCTTGATTGACCAGGTCATCACCTATTTGCATCTCCAGGACAAGCTGTCCCCTTTTGTCCATCCACCATGTGTCCACCTGGGTCAGCGCAGGTTAGCACATCCCATCCCCGATGGGCGGTGAATAGATATCGCATGTGAGCAAACAAAAGCTTACGAGACAATACGTCCAAGTTTTCCACAAACTCGGCACAAAGCCGCTGAGCTTTAGATAAACATGACACATTCATTTTTAATTTGTTGAGACACAGCCAGACAATCGACAGGATATGACTCCTGTGTAAAGGAAGGTCGTAAAGCTTTGTTCTGCAGTGCCATGAGAAGAGATATGAGCTCTCAAAAGGTGACAACCTTATGTTGTCTGTGATCTGGCCCAAGGGAGGTATCAAATGATCTGGCCTGCAGACAGAATGACAGTCAGAATGCTCACCTACCTTGAGGATAAAGTTTTATACAATAGATGTTTTAATATGGCCAGACACATACCGTTCTGTGCCCGTTTGATCAAAACATATCATGTGAATCATGTGGTGGCACTGGCCTGATTATCAAGCGCACCACCATTTAGGTCAGAAACAAGGCTTTGTTTAAACCGCATCGGTAAAGCGCAGTTTGGGTGCTCGTGAACAGGCTTTGAATAGAAACCTTTGACTTCTGGGTGTAGTTGAACTTTTTAGTTTGACAAGGAACCTTACAAAGATTTTCTCGAGTTTTCTTGCTTCTGTTGTGATTCCAGGTGGTCGGAAGCAGACAATTATTGAATTAATAATAAGTGGTGTTTGCTAATGTATATTACTATAGCTCATTCTTGACTTTTGACTTGAGATGATATGAGTAATCACTTAAAGTATCCTAGCAACCACCCAGCAACACTGTAGCAACCAACCAAAACATCCTATCAAATGCCTTGCTACAATGTAACAATGTAAATCAATATTTAGATATATACTATGTTTCTTTGTTAAACATTATAAATAAATAAATAAATAAATAAATAAATAAATAAATAAATAAATAAATATGACAGCCTTAATAATATACTATCCATAACTGGGGGAGAAACAAACAAACAAACAAACAAACAAACAAACAAATAAATAAAATAAAATAAAATAAAATAAAATAAAATAAAATAAAATAAAATAAAATAAAAAATTTTCTGTATGTTTTCCAGAGTCATTTATTCCAGTAATTAAGAGCCGAGCACCATAAGTGAATGTGTGCACAGAAATTAAATTAGATATATTTTGGAGCTCATTGCATTTTCATAAACTATCACCCAGCCAGCGCTTCATAGTTTTATTTCTTTTATAAATATGTCTTATTGATGGTCAGGAGACTTTATCACAAACCTAAATGGTATGAATGAAGGTGTCATGCTCACGAGCACATTGGAAAGAATGTTTTCACTGTATGCAAAGCATGTACATTTCTTTTTACATATCTAAAAATGCATGAGAGATTAGTATCAGAACTGTTATAAGCATTATGCCTCATTTTCAGAAACTAAACTCTACGCCCGACAACAAAACATCACACATTTTCTGTGTAGGCGTTGCAAGCTTGATGCAGCAAATTTTAACGTTCATTGAATGCTAATTTAATTTAATTTAATTTTAAAATTTTGTTTAATTATTGTTATTTTTTTATTTTTATATTATATTGTATTATATTATATTTTTTAAAATGAGTTTAGTTTAATTTAATTATTATTTAATTATTTTTTTATTTTTATTTTTTTTTTATTTTAGTTTAATTATTTTAGTTGTCCCCTAAAATAACCAAAGTTTAATTATGAAATGTGAATCTCCAATCCAATTATTTAAATGAAGATATTTCTCTACATGTACAGTTAAGAAGAGCAATGTGAAAGCATTTGAATTTTATGTAATACTAATTCCATTGGGATAGCTGAAATGCTGATATATTCAAAGTCAAATCAAGATATTCCCATATAAAAATGTAATTTATTAAATATTTATATATTTTAAAAAAAATAATAAATAATTCAAGCAGCCTTCAAATGATTTTAAATACATTATTAAGTATTTGGCTTGATGCTGACAAACAGGAAAGTTCTGCAGAAATCGGAAAGCGTGACAAGTTCTACACGTCTCCACCCAATTGCTTTTTAAATATTTCAGGTAATTTAATACTTTCAGTTGCTAATAAGACACACAACTTCACGGTCAGTGCAGACACACAAACACTTGTTGCGTGCAATCTTTAACTACGCACTGATGTCGCTCACCTTTGCAATGTGTGACACCTTAAAAATAACAGACAGAAAACAACAAGACAACAGGCTTGATGCCTTTGACCAAACTGCTGTCTCATGCCAGAGAATTCCTCCCTGATCATTTTGATAAGCAGCATGTGATTATCCATTCCAGTAGCTGTTTAAACATGTTCTGTGGCATTTGTTGACAGCTCAGGTAATGTTTGCATTGCATGCGTGCCTCTGGTGACAACCTGATCACTAGTCTCCCTTACAAGTGCAACACAGTCAAAACAGACTATATATATGCACAATTTCTTCAGTATGACATGGATGTGTTTGTTATTTATTGTAAACTTTCTTATCTTCTAAGGGATTTGGTTAACATTTCCGTTCCTGTTCAGCACTGGGTTTTCTGACTTGCATAATGATGCAAACACAAACCCTTTCTTCAGTACTGTTCTAGTTTTATGTACTCAAAACTTTGCATACTTTCGATTTTGGGACTTATTGTTTGGGGCTTGTGTTAGGTAACATACACAAAAAAGAAACAGTGTCTTACAGATCGTAATAAATGCATTTACTGGAGGCATTACATAATATGACTACATATTGCTTTCCTGCATGCAAAACTAAAACTGAAATATGTTTTTTTTTTTCTTTTTTTTCTTTTTTTCCTTTTTTAATTTATTTTAGTTACATGCTATTTATTTGTTTTTATTATTTTATAATAACTCATTTATTTTGAGGGAAGACGACAGATAATTTATTGACACTTACTGTGAAAGTTTTTTTTTTCTTTTTTTTTTTCCTAAAATATACTAAAGTATGCGTCACATTTTTTTTTTTTTTTTTTTTTCTGAAAGTCACATTTCTGCAATCTTAAATTCTGTTTTATGGTATTTGAAATGTCAATTTTATATTCTATTATATTTCAACAACAAAAAAAAATTATATATATATATATATGTATATGTATATATATATATATATATATATATATATATATAAAGCTATAACATTACTTCAATTATACTACAGACCATTTAGATTAAATAAATTAAACTATAATTAAATTTATTTGTAAAAAAAAAAAATAAATAATAATAATAATAATAATTACCATAAAAATCATAAAATAGTCATTATATTAAATTATTATATTGTGTATACAGTAATGCATACACATTTTAAAGTTATATAAAATATCATAACATAAATAATAAAAATGAAATGAATAATAATTACAGAACCGCAAACATAGGAATAGCATGCATAAAATGACACCACTGCCCTTTTGCTCTGTAGAGAGATCATTTGCGTGAGCAGCAGCAGGTGCTATATTAGTTTTCGTATGCATTCTTCTCATTGTTCACCTCAGGCAAATAACTAAATCATCATGGCATGCTCCTTTGTTCTGAATGTTTAATCAAACACATGTTCAAATAATGCAAAATGTTTATCAAACACATAGGGTTAGTTATGAAAGCCCTCATATAACAGTTCTATGTTTGTCCTCTCGTAATCCCACGCAAACGCAAACAACTGTTTCTTTGTTTGTCTGTTCTGTGAGCTATTGCTTTAATTTCCGATCATGCATTTGTTTGTTCGTTTAAGCTTTCTGTCCCTTTTCTGTGTATATTCTTCTTCTTGTTTTATTATTTCACGCTTCAGGCGTGCCTGCGTGAGGAAGAACATTTTAACCTGCACGCAGTGTTTAAACATTACGTGAGCAGGTAGGGGTGCTAATCAGAGATGGTACACTACAAGCCCCAGGTTAGAAACAAACCCTGTGAGTTTTTAAAATTTATGGCTTCAGTTTGTTCTTCACTTCAAAGACACAGAAGAATTGTGGATTTAAATGGATTGAGAGGTTGTCTATGCATTGCCGCAAAAGTCAAAAGAGGTTATTTTGGTTTTCTAACAGCATGGAATGGACACTAAAATTACTCACGTGAAAACCCAGTTACCTGCCCTACTGTCTACTGTCTACATTGTCAGCTCCCTTTTAGGGAGCATCCAAAATGAAAGCAGATTGGATGATATGGAACCATCTATAAGAAAAAAGGTCAAACATATAGCACTTGTGGACTCAACTCTTAACTGACTTCAGTATAGTTAGATACAATAATCTAAAATGCACAAAAATATACACAATTAATGAAGTTTATATAATACTTTTATGCATTAAATTGATCAAAAGTGACAGTAAGGGCATTTATGATTGTACAAAAGATTTATATTTAAATAGAAAAAAAAAAAAAAAACTTTGGTGGCAAGGTTTTCTCAAAATATTAAACATTCAAAATGTTCTTTAAAAATGTAGCACAATAACAATATTTATACATTGTTCATGTTTTTTTTTTTTTTTTTTCTGAAACATTTTAGTTTGATGTTCATCCACCTTTTTATGTTAATAATTTTTAAATTGATAGATAGATAGACAGATAGGTCATATATTGTACAATAATAATAATAATAAATGATGTTTTTAAACATGTTAAAAAAAATAAAAAAACAAATCATTTTCAACATTCAGAGAACATTCAGAAATGTTGTCATAAATTGGAAACACTAAATATTTTTTAAGCTGTGTATTCAAAGAACCCTGAAAAAAAAAAAAAAAAAAAACTGAAACATTTTAGTTAGATGTTCATCGAACTTTTTATCTATTTATTTATTTATTTTATTATTATTATTTTTTATGTTAATATTTTTAATACTAATTTAAGGCAGTTCAGAGAACATTCAAAAGTACCTTTTCCATAATATTGCAAAATGAAAAAAAAAAGGAACATTTCCTTAATTCACGTAATCAACCAACCAACCAACTAACTAATAATTTATAATAAATATTAAAACACTAAAACATTCAAAAAAAAAAAAAAAACGAATAATAAAATAAAATAAAAATAAAATAAAATAACATTTAAACATTAAAAAACTGAACATTTTGAACATTAAGAGAACATTCTTAAATAATGTTATCATAATTGATGGAAACATTAGCAAAACATTCTCAGAACACATTTTTGTTATCTCAACAAAAAGAACCCTGAACAAAAATATGAAGCAGCACAACGGTTTTCAACATTGATAATAATAAGAATTGTTTCTTGAGCATCAAATCAGCATATTAGAATGATTTCTGAAGGATCATGTGACACTGAAGGGTGCAGTAAAATTCAGCCTTGCATCAAAGTAATCTCAATAATATTACTGTATTATTAATCAAAGAAAGCCTTGGTAAGCATAAAATAAATAAATAATTGTTGATTCGTACTGTAGGCTAACTAGCTTTGGAATCCATTCAGTGATTAAAAGTGTGATACTGTACTTTTGATCAAGGTCTTCACTGTTTGTGATTAATCATAAATCATAGGATTTATTTTTTTATCTGACTTATCTGTGACAACAAGAGTAACAATCTTCAGTCTCCTCCCTGCTCTAGAAATGTCTTCTGTGGAGAAGTTAAAATCGAGCACATTTACCCGAGCACCGTGATTCCATCGAGCTGAGCATGTCTTAACTCAGCATTCATTAGCAGCTGCTGACTCTGAACTTCGGAATGCTGTTTCCTAGAGAATCTCAGAGTAATTCAGTCCAAACAGATGGCAAATGCAGGCGCCCTATTCGGCAAATCAATTATATACATTGATAACACGACTCCTATTGGCCTGGATTCCTTTGCACTGCATGACTAGAAAAACAAAAATGCATTTACTACTCTAAAACGTACAGTTGCACTGAAATATTTGGATGCTTCAACCAGGCAAAGAAATGTCAAAATGTCATTGTGTTAGATAAACTAAACCAGGCAGCATTTTATTAATATGGAATATATATATTTTGTGTTACAAAGATGCAACAAGCACACTTTTCAAGCAAAAGGTTTCTCAAGTTTAAGACTCAGCTGCTTTATTAACCCTGGATGACCCTGTTTCTTTAACTACAGACACTTTTGGCCTTGTGGACTTAATAAGAAATTAAGTCCTCAAATAAGAAATCGACTCTTAAAACACACTTTCACACTCTAGTTTAGAGAACATCACAATATTTATTTATTTATTTTATTTATTTATTTATTTATTTTTTTCTGAAAAAACATTTCCACAATCTTAAATTCTGTTTTATGGTTTTTGAAATGACAATATTATATTATATTATATTATATTATATTATATTATATTATTAAACATTTTTGTAATAATCCATGTCTTACTATGTCTAATTTTGTAGGCAGCATTTCATGCATCCTATGCTGTATACACAATTAAATGGTATTTTCACACATTTTGCATATAATTTGACAACTTTACAGCTTGGAAATTGTAACAATAGCAATAAAATGCACCATATTTACTTTGATTTTTATTTTTTTCTTCACATATATTTAATTTCAAACATGTTTTTGACAATGATATCACAATGATTCACTCATTGTTTATCTGGGAAAATTATTGGATCTGATGGAAATGATCCCACAAATGAAGGTCACAAATATAATTTTTTTTTTTTTTTTCATAGTATACAATAAGTCTGGGTAAAGGGTTAAAACAATAAAGTCTATACATAAAAGGCATTTAAAAGCATATACAGTACATATCTCTTCTCATGTTCTCAAACATGTTTTGTATTCATCAAAAGCATGTCAGAATGCTCTGTTGATTTATGTCAGAAGCTGAAGAACATGTGAAAGTTGACTCTTTGCCTCTCACGTGGGTGTTCTCACCTTACGTAATGTGGATAGAAAAGGTGTGGGCTGCTCGGGGTGTTTGCGCAACACTACCTGGAAATACATGAATACAGGAGAAAAAAAAAATCTGTGCTTTCTTCACTTTTACCACTCAGGTATAGTAATGCAATACACCTAATATTAAAGATTAAACAAATTACACCTGATAATTAAATGCAGTTTGATCTCTGTTATGGTTGGTTTCAGTTACATATAACAGTTTCAAGACAGGAGCTTGCATATTATGACTCATGATGAGCTTTACATGATCTTGTCAGTCTTGCTGATGCGTTAGTCATGATGCGAAAAATGAGATGGAAAAAAGTGTGTGGCTGGGTGGATTTGCTTTATACTTTGCGAACAAAGAAATAAGCCAGATTGGACAAAACCTCCCTTTTTGGGAAAATATTATATTTAATCTCTTAAAGCTTTTAGTTTCACCTTGATAACAGTTAGTGTGCATATCTTGTTTTAATTCATATTAAGATTGAAAACATACAAAAAGGTGAAAACATACTTTAAATCAATTACTATTAAATATGTAAAATAATAATATTCACATTATGTTTTACTTTATTTGCACTGGGGTAAGTGGCATGTCAAACAGTGACATCTAAAACTATTTTAAACTTGTGAAAAATCTGATTTTTATATATTTATCATACATACAGGTTTTAAATATACATGTCAACCACATAATAAAAGCAGTTTTTAACCAAACGACTGAACTTAAGTTCTCAGGTTGGGGCAAATTGTCACACTTGTTTTAAAGGTTATTCATTTATTCATCTATCTATCTATCTATCTATCTGTCTATCTATCTATCTATCTATCTATCTATCTATCTATCTATCTATCTATCTATCTATCTATCTATCTATCTATCTATCTATCTATCTGTCTGTCTGTCTGTCTGTCCGTCTGTCTGTCTATCTATCTATCTATAATTGTTTTTATGTATGTATGTATTTTAGTGCGATTAATCATGATTAATTGCAGCCGAAATTTTAATCGTATTTATATATGAGGTATATTATTTATAAATATAAATGAAATATATTTCTTAAATATATACATGTATGTGGGCGTATTTATATATACATAATAAATATACACAGTATAAACATTTTATGTGAACACAAACTTTTTAATCGCGATTTAATGTATGTGGGTGCATTTACATATACATAAAAATATATACAGTACACACATTTTACGTAAACACAAACTTATTTTGGATGCGATTAATCGCGATTAATCGATTTGACAGCACTAATTTATTGACTTATTTATTTATTTATTTTAATTATTTTATTTTAATTTATTTTGTTCTATTTTATTTAATAACATAATGCATTGTGACAGATTACCTCAAATAGACAACGTGCCTTAATTGCTTAAATTATTGGAGAAAAATGGGCATTTTAAACTAGCCTGTGTTCAATTAATTGCGTTTTTTTTTTTTTTTTTTTCTCTAAGCAATAACTTGTAGACAAAACTTTAGGCTATGCTTCAGAAATAAACGTTTAAATAAACCTCAGCCATATGCACTACAGTAAAGAGGGTGACAACTTTTTTTTAGAGGGTAACGTAACTAATGGCTGAGGTTACTCAAACCGCAGAAGTCCTGCGCAAGGATGCGTTCAGGTCTCGTCTCTCTCTCTCTCTCCTCTCCATACGGAGTCACGATAGCCTCTTTGACTATACGGAGGGAGGAGCTCTAGTGAAGTGAAGCTCCAGCTCAAGCTCATTCACTGGGCAGACCGAGAGGCTGAAAAATCTGTGCGTCCTCCATGCCTTCAGTAAGAAACCGCGGGGTTCAGGCGCTTTCCGACGCGACGCGGACAGCTGAATGTTAATTGCGGACTTTTATTCTCGACCATTGGACTAGCTGAACACTGAGAAATGCGGGCGCAAAATATCTGAAAATCGCGAGTGGACGCGTAAATAAATAATAAAACAACCCACTGCGCGATGGAGAGCTGAGGGCAAGTTGGATCTGGACTTGTTCCATGCGTCTTTTTGCGCGGTGGGCTCTTCCGTGCCAAGGAAGCCTTTTGAGAAGTCCATGCGTCCGGTTTGTGCTGCAAAACTGGGTGGTTTTGTTTGATCCACAAAGCACAGATAACTTGGCCAAGTGGAGCTACAAAGACTCCTGCGCTGCGTAATTTGGGTAAGAGCGGCTTACCAATAGCACATCCAAAGTCAAAGCGCTGTGTGTTTATTTTAGGCTGAGTGTCGACTGAAAGTGTTTAGGATAAATGATAGGTGCTATTACGGCAGATGCGATGGATTTTGTATCTTTCAACATTTGTTTTAGGACATACTGGCTGGCGCGATGCCTAGACTGCAAAATGCACATCACTTGTTTCTCTTCTGAACAGTTAGTTTCTAAAACATCTCCTGTTACAGTATATTTTCTTTAATCCGAACGCATTGCAAAAGTGCAATAGATGTAACACTGTCTCCTGTGATCTCTCCCCCTTATAAGCTTTATTTTACTTATTCATTCCCTGCAAATTCAATCCCTGTAAATGAAACTCAGGTGACTTCATTGTGATGTAGCCGTCTGCAGCACAGATGCTCGCCTTCAAAGTCACATTTACACAAAGGCATAGACACACACACACACACACACACACTCAGCCAGACATACCTACACACAGAAGTCTTAATTTAATGTCTCGAGAGACTTTTGCAACACCCTCTCTACATGCCCACGAAGGATTGATACACAGTCCACGTTAAATCTATCATGATGTTTAGAGAGGTTTCAAACAGTCTGGATTTGTGACTATTGCATGGGGTTGTTCTTCAAGATAAGCATTGTTTATTGCTCATCCAAACTTTTGTTTTCTTTTAGCCAATGCAACATGTCATACGAATACACAGACAGACACTGTAGGCATTAGGATTGCTGCGAAGGATTAATGTCTTATATATAAAACATACTTAACATTGAGGTATTATGTTTATTTTAACTGGCAGAGCGTGATGCTAGCGACATCAAGGTCATGGGTTTGATTCCTGGGGAACATGCAGTACAAACCTATAAAAGGTCAATTAAAAGTGCATATTGAATGCATTTAGCCTAAAAATTTCAACATGATGACATACTTCAAATGTGTTTCTAATTGAGGTCTTGGGGACCACAGGTATTTAACATAAATGCAATGGGTTTTTAAAATGCTAACATGTTCTGTTCCGGCGCACCTGCCAATTTGGATGTTTTATTGCATTTTTAATTGTACAGTATGTCCTGCATGCATCCAATTAGTTCGAACAGATCACAAAAATGTGAGGTTTCCTTAGCAATGCAAACCATCTTCTGTTAATAGTTTCATTAATCTGAGGGACCCTTTGTCTATATGAATAACCTTTTATGCATTAGAAATGTATGGATGATAAAGCGTCTTCATGCCAGTAAGGAACCTTTATTTCAAAGACTGTGGATAACAGTTGCATCTGCAATATAAGGTTAGAAGTAAACAAAAATATAGTAAAATGAGATATTTTACATGTGCAAAGGGGTAAAAGTGTGCTTTTATTTATAGTGAAGGCTAAACCCACTAGGACACTCCTTATCGAGTTGAGTTTATTAGCTTCACGGGACTGTGGGCCTTTTTTTTTCGCCTCTGTTCTTATATGTGGGTGTTGTGGTGTCTCCCTGGGGCGAGCACATCATTTCCTCCATAGTGCCACAGACACAATGAAGGGGCCATCTGCGCTAGCCCACTGATTTGCGCAGGGTAAAATGGAGCGTCACTGATTCGCTCATCCCTTTGCCCCAAGCCCAGTATACACTCTTTCTCTTCATCTCTCCATCCCTCATTCCCCTGCGCTAGATGTTAAGGTCCCCCAGTGGCATGCTGCGGATGCAACCTGCAACAATCTGTTGTAGGTTACTTCCCTTTATTGGGAGCTGTGCGCTTACATGCTCGACACGGACACAAACAACACAAACTGGTGTGTCAGAACAAGCCGAGAAGCCTGCATCGGATCTCAATACCTGGCTAGATCTTATTCAGCGCTCTATGTTTGCATTTTAGTTATGTTAGCTTTATATAGCACCTTATACAATATAGAAGCTTCAGAGTAATAAACAGGAAAAGAATGATCAGTGAGGCTTCATCAAATATGAGACAAATCCTGCTATAAAGCATCTCTACAGAAGATCAGTTCAGATCAGTGTTGATTGAGTTGATTTAAGTGAACTGAACTGAGCTGAATAATGACACTGAACGGAATCAATACTGTGTAAAGTTCATCAATAACGAAACAAGTTCAACTTAGCTATAAACAGCTCTAAAGAAGGCAATAGTGTTGTAATTCATCTCGAATCAGTTCGAAATTTATACAGTTCGGTTCAATAAATTATTAAACATTTGAATCATTTATAAAGCATCTCTACAGAAGGCAATAGTGTCAGCTCAATTCAGTTAAGTGTTGATTCAGTTGGTTCAGTTGAACTGAACTGAGCTGAACTAAATGAACACTAAACTGAGCTGAATAATCACACTGAACTGAATCAATTCAATATTGATTCAGTTTGGTTCAATACATGCCGACACTACAAAATGAATCAATTATAAAACATTCAATTCATTTATAAAGCATCTCTATAGAAGACAATAATTTTAGCTCATTTCAGTTCAGTGTTGATTCATTTCATTCAGTTGATTCAATCAATTTTGAACTGAACTAAATCAGCACTAGACTGAATCAACACAGAGTGAAGTTCATCAATATTAAAACAAGTTCAACTTATTGATAGGCAGATCTGAAGATGACAGTAGTGTCATTATTCAGTCTGAATAATTATTCAGCACTAAATTGAATCAACACTGTGTAAAGGTCATCAATTACGAAACAAGTTCAACTCAGCTATATGCAGCTCTGAAGGCTATAGTGTCATTATTCAGCTTGAGTCAGTTCAATATTCAGTTTAGTTCAATAAATGTTGACTACACAAAATTAATCAATTATGGAATATACAATTCCTGATAAAGCATCTCTACAGCAGACAATATTGTCAGCTCAATTTATTTCAGTGTTGATTAAGATCATTTAGTTGATTCAGTTGAACTGAACTGAATCAATACTGAACTGAATTGAACTGAATAATGACACTGAACTGAATCAACATTGTGTAAAGTTCATCAATTACAAAACAAGTTCAACTCAGCAATATGAAGCTCTGAAGAAGGCAATAGTGTCATTATTCAGGTCAAGTCAGTTCAGTATTGATTCAGTTCAGTTCAATAAATGTTGACTATGCAACATTAATCAATTCTGAAACTTACAATTCCTTATAAAGCATCTCTACAGAAGACAATATTGTCAGCTCAATTCATTTCAGTGTTGAGTAAGTTGAACTGAATCAACACTTACGAAACTAAGCTCTAAGACAGTAGTGTCATTATTTTGCTTGAGTCAGTTCGATGTTGAATCAATTCAGTTCAATAACTTTGTTCATCAGTTATGAAACAAGTCCAATTCAACTATTAAACAGCTCTAGAAAAGGCAACAGGGTCATTATTTAGCTCAAATCAGTTTAATAATCATTCAGTTCAGTTCAATATCAGTGTTAGTGTAACAAAGTTCTTCAATTCTGAAACAAATTCAGCTACAAAGCAGTTCTAAAAAAGACAATAGCGTTATTATTCAGCTCATCAGTTCAGTGTTGATTTATTTGTTCAATAACTCTAAAGTTCCGAAACAGGTTTGCAGAAGCTCTACATTAAGTATTGATTCAATTAAGTTTAATAATAGTGTCGATGTTGCAAAATGTGTCAATTCTGAAATATATTCGATTCAGCTATAAAGCAGCTCTACAAAAGACATAGTGCCATTATTCAGCTCTATTCATTTTAAGCTTTGTGCAGTCAAACCGATAATACTACTGAATATTAAGTGTCTTTTAAACCCCAACTAATTAAGCCAAAGGTGATTGAAGCAAGGAATACAAACTCTGTCAGGTGATAGTAATCGAGAAGAGAGAGAGAGAGAGAAAAAAAATGCAAAGCATTCAGAGCACACTTTATTAAAATTATGCTTGGTTAAAATTTGGTCAAGAAATACAAATGTAATGAGAACTAGATTTTTAGTGCTGTTCATCTGAACTGGAGTAGAAAGAAGTTCGCAAAGAGTGTTTTTTGGTTGCTAGGTGGCTGCTTACTAACCCAAGTTTAAAGAGCCTCCATGTCTCTTGAAATGGCTCAGGTCCTTCCTTCAATGTCAGTCTGGGATTTTTTTTGCCTGTTTTATCGACCACCTGGTGGAAAGCATAAGTCTAATTGCTTCGAAAAAGTAACAGCATCCAACTTGATTCCTACATGTCTGTAATGGTGCTGGATAAGTTATACGCCATATTTTAGTACTTAAAAGTTAAACAAACTCCTAACCCATAAATGAGCAATAGTAATAATAATGCTTTCTATGCTACTAACAACTATTTTTAACTTTGTTGGGGAGAAATGCATCTGTAGTATCAAAGGCTCTTTGCTTTTTTAAGAGAGTGTCTTGATGAAAACGACACTGAGAAAATTAAATCATCGATCTTCCTTTCCAGCATTGAGATAATGGTTGCCCTTGTAAATACATGTGATTCTCTAGAGGATTCACATTGTGCAGTTTAGATTTATTTGAGTCTGGCTAACATTGAAATCCTTTTATTTATTTATTTTTATTTTTTCTTGGCCAAATTGAGGAAAAACTCTGGAGCAAGGAGCAACTGCAGATATCCAGACTTTGACAATGACATGAAAACAAATGCTTCTCTCTGTGCAAGCTCTGTTTCACACAGTGTTGCATTTAGAAATGTGTCATTATTCAACATTGTTAGTATTTCCACAAGGGGTGCTGTAGTGGACATTATCATTTTTGGTTACGCTTTAAAAAAATGCTATAAAAATCTTTTTTTTTTTTTTTTTTTTCGAAGTTGCAAATAAAAAAAGATTCTTAGATTTTTATATATATATATATATATATATATATATATATATACTATATCAATATTTGTACTTAAAAATGTCATGTTTAATTTAATGTGTTACGTCTTTTTTTTTAATTATTTGTTAAATTTACTAGGAATTTCTGAGTGAAAATTGTCTATACCTTTTTTTCAGTCTGTGAATTAACTTGAACACAATGAACAGATGTATTTTTATTAACTGACAGTGACAAAAATGTATTATTTTAAATATTGTTAGTTTATTTTATGTAATACATTAATGTTAACAAATGAGATATTATTGTACAGGATTACAGCATTTTCTTTTTAAAAATGGTCAGTTTTCTCTTTCAAAACAACTAATGTCATAGCAGAGCAAAAGTTTTAAAGAGAATCCTGCTAAGCAAGTTAGTTAAAGTCAGCATGTTTATAGCTTCCAGAATAACTCGGTTTCACACGTTTAATGGCACACAATGTGCAAAATAATCTTCTGACCTAAGAATAAATCTAGCTTCAAATGCAATAAAAGAAAAACAGTTGAAAAGCTGTTAAAAGTGGTGATTATTTTATTAAATGATTACATCTCTGTAATATCGTCTGCATTTATCTCATTAGCCGCGGTCTTTTTCATAAGCTCTAGGCAAAACTGAATTCACAGAGCAGAACGATACCAACACTCACACGACTCATCTGGAAATGCAGCGCTATATAATTTTAAGATGTCAACTCTGTGTCAGACCCTGCTGTCATTTTTCCACTTCATTTGCTTTAGTGACCAAAGAAATTATATAAAGTTTTGAACAAGCCACACATTATTTCTTTCTTGAATGCATGTAATCTAAAACCGCATTAGACAGACTGAGACTTTATTTTCTTGAGAAAATATGAATAGTGCTTGTGCAAAACTCACCAAATCATTAGGGTTGTTTACTTAAGTCTTTTGTTATATCCTGGTCTGTTCTTTGGGATCACCTTTTAGCCAGACAAAATCATTCTGTCACTTATAATGTATTTTATCACAATTTGAGGTACGATTTATGTCCATTACACAAAAGGCATGAGTTTTAATACTTCAGGTCAAGGGTTTGTTGAAATGACTAAGCCACAGTATGAGCTACAGAGATGCTTGACTTACTGTAGCATGTACCAATAAAATGGGATCACAGAAGCGTGTTCTATTAGAATAAACAGCAGTGAAGGGGAAAATCAAATGTAGAGCAGAAAAAAGTGAGAACAACTTCCTGTTGTGATGTTGATTTGCAGGGAGAGGTGCATCTGTTACATGCAGATGTTTGTTTCCGTGAGCATATCTGGTTTCATCCGGTAGATCTAACTGCTAATTCCTGTGAAATAATTATGGCACATTTGTTTAGCAACACATTCAAAGGAAGCGCACTACACTTCTGCTCCTATCTAAAAATAAATTCATATAAGCAAATGATAAATGTGATCTCCAGTGATGATCCATTGGCTCCAAAACCTACAAAGACATCATATGTGCACTAAGGCTGTATCATAATGTTGGCTACTGCCTAAGATAACCTGTTTTACCCAATTACTAAGGCAACATTGCATGCATCCAAAATTTCATTGAGACCAACTTATTAAAAATCAAATCATAGGTGCAAATTATAGCGCATTTGTGCTCACAAAACTGAGACTTTTCTCAAATGTAGGTTACAACATTACAGCATGCTGCCTACTATATAACTTGTTTTATCCAAATTCTAAGGAGATATTGCATGCGTTGCAGAGAAAATGATCCAAGAATGCCCTGCAATTAACTTGAGATGCAGAAGTGAGAGAAAATACAAATTATAAATACACCAAAACACCAAACCCCAAAACATATTGATAAAAAAAAAAAAAAACAGTCCAGTCCAACTAAACATTGAATATTAAGCTCAATATTTTCTTACTTAGCAATTTTTGTCTTGTTTTCCAATTCAAAACATTCTTGAACCACAATATATTTACTTGAGAAGCAAAATGGCACAAGATACTTGGTCTTGTTTTCTCCACAATAACTCATAATTCATATTTTACAGGTTTTAAGCATAAACTCACTTCATTTTAATACATTATTTTCAGAAAGCAAGACACTGTATCTAATGGCATTTGTTTAGATTGGAATGTTGCATTCACCCTTTAAAAACAATGAAAAACCAAATTAGTCCTCGTGTCGTTATCTCGGGTGTGGATATTAAACGGTCTGGCGCTGAGTGTCCGGATTTTTAACATACTTGTGTAATGGAAGCTCACTAGATCTAAATTATTCTACCTGGAATGAGGTTGCAACCCTAACCGCATTGTCTTGTAAAAATGTCACGTCTGTCATATTCAAAGTCGGCGGCCCGAATTGGTTTGACACCAGCTTTAAAGATGACATGAAAGATAAGACAATACTTTCAAAAGTCAAGGAAAATTAAAGTTGTACCTGTCCTTTAAATAGCATATGTTAAGCAGATTATGCAAATGGCACTGTGGTTGGTTTAAGCAGTTGATTTGCTCCTGCATGACAGGACCACAGCCATTGATTGCCATGCTTCATTGGCCAACCTTGTTCTGGTGGTGTTTCATTACTGATCAGATAAATAATGAATGACCAACCCTTAGAAATGTGTCCGAGACAGCAGCCATTCTTTCAACCTGCTCAAGCAAGACAATGCCCGCTGTCGACAAACAATACTTCTCTGGGGACTGGATCAAAAATAATTTCCCTTTTAAAAAGGTTAGCATCATGAGATTTGACTAAAATGCAAATGAGCTCCAAATATTAAAAAATGACCCAAAGACTTTTACTTTGCAATCTGTAGTTAGTTGTGTAGATTCTTTCTCTTTGGCAGCTTGTTAGAGAGATGCTTGCATTGCTGTAGGCCTGCAAGCAATTGAAATTCAACATTGCAGGGTAAACGGCACATATGGGGCCATGCAAAAAAAATGTATTGCCTCAAAACAGAAGACACTGAATTGTGATGGCAAGATAAGATAGTGGAAGCGAGAAACGCACACAATATTTCCTGTTATGGATATATGAAGCTCTAAGCCACAAACAAGTTCACTAGACTCATACAAAATAGCCTTGAGGGTTATTTTTCTTTGCTTTAATTTATTTGAACATTTCCCGGGACATATAACATCAAACAATGTCATCAAACATTCACCAATGTGCTGCTGTGATGGATTCTTCATTCTAGTCTAATGTTCAGTAGAACTGGCAACTTTGCATATATACATGCATATGTGTGCATGATGTGGGGTGGATACAGTATACATCTTTGGATGTCTTCCATTCTCTCTGGCATGTGTCATTTCAGTTGGAACAAATGAGTTACTGGGCTTATACACCGTGAAATATGATTTTTCGAATTTGTAAATAAAACAAAGAGTATGTTTTACAAGAAAATGCGATTTTATTCTTTATACGTCAAAATTACATTCAGTGTGTTAATTGCCATTTCTTTGTAATTAATGGGACAATTTCCTAGCGATCTGAAGTGAAAATACATTTCTACACCAATCTGTCTATCTATCTATAGTATATATAATCATCTTGTTATTCCGACAAAAAATCAGAAACTTCAGAATTTAACCTATTAACTGTCACTCCCATTTTTGAACACAGACATAAAAATGCACTATCCAGACTTAAATTTTTATAATTCATAAATGAAAACATTTTGTAATATGATTTTGATGTACATTTTCCGTGGTAATGCAATGTCTGGTATTAAAATACCTTTCAAAGGATGAATTTTTTTTCTCACCAAAGGATTTTAAGTTTTGAACTGATATATAATTTCTTATGATTTCTAAAGTGTGAAAGGGAAAAAGGCAACGAAGAAAGTCTTTTGTGACAAAGGTCGAACTCATGTTATGATGTAGATTTTTTAAGTTGCACTCTCGACATATATTAATCTATTACTTTTCCTACATAATTTGTAACACAAAAATATGGTCAAATATCTTATTTTCTTAGACCTTTCCAATGATGTATAGTTTGTCATGATTAGATTAGGAATTATTTGTATTATGGTGAAGTAAACTTAGGCGTCCCACAGAGTGGATGGTGACAGTTAAAGAGTTAATTCAATTAAACAAATGGAAGAATTAGGAGGAAAAAATACCAAAAGAGATATATTTAATATCTCAACTGTTTCTCCTAGACAGCATTGAGATTTAATGGAAAGCAAATGGAGATGTTTACTGAGGTTTCCTGCAATTTTGGATTTTTGTACTTTGAAAAAACAACCATAATCTCAGGCTTGAAGATACCAAGTCTTGGATTTCAAAGAAAATAAACGTACAATTTTTTTCATTAAATTATTAAAGAGACCAGGAACAGACCAAATTATCTAGACAATTCAGCTCTGGAGAAAAAAAAATGGTGCAGAAAAGAAAAGAAAGAGCCAAGAAATGGCAAATAACACACAATTAAAGGTGAAATAGAAAGTAGACGTTCTACGTTTTACAAGAAAATGCAATTTTATTCTTCATACATCAAAATTGCATGTTTAATTCAGTGTGTTAACTGCCATTTATTTGTAATTAATGGGACAATTTCTTAGCGATCTGAAGTGAAAATAAATTTCTACAGCTATCTATCTATCTATCTATCTATCTAATATATAATCATCTTGTTATTCCGACAAGAATTCAGAAACTTCAGAATTTAATTCAATTAAACAAATGCAAGAATTAGGAGGAAAAAATACCAAAAGAGATCTCTTTAATATCTCAATTGTTTCTCCTAGACAGCATTGAGATTAAATGGAAAGCAAATGGAGATGTTTAATGGAGATGTTTACTGAGGTTTCCTGCAATTTTGGATTTTTGTGCTTTGAAAAAACAACCATAATCTCAGTCTTGAAGATACCAAGTCTTGGATTTCAAAGAAAATAAACCTAAGATTTTTTTTTTTTTTTTTTTTTTTCATTAAATTATTAAAGAGACCAGGAACAGACCAAATTATCTAGACAATTCAGCTCTGGAGAAAAAAAAGTGGTGCAGAATCAATTTTCCCTCAGAAATTGCTAGTAAAAAAAAAAAAAAAAAAAAAGAAAAAAAAGAAAAAAAGAAAAGAAAAAAAAGAGCCAAGAAATGGAAAATAACACATAATTAAAGGTGAAATAGAAAGTAGACATTCTACGTTTTACAAGAAAATGCGATTTTATTCTTCATATGTCAAAAGTGCATGTTTAATTCAGTGTTAATTGCCGTTTATTTGTAATTAATGGGACAATTTCTTAGCGATCTGAAGTGAAAATAAATTTCTACAGCTATCTATCTATCTAATATACAATCATCTTGTTATTCCGACAAGAATTCAGAAACTTCAGAATTTAATTCAATTAAACAAATGCAAGAATTAGGAGGAAAAAATCCCAAAAGAGATCTCTTTAATAACTCAATTGTTTATCCTAGAAAGCATTGAGATTTAATGGAAAGCAAATGGAGATGTTTACTGAGGTTTCCTGCTCTTTTGTATTTTTATACTTTGAAAAACAACCATGATCTCAGGCTTGAAGATACCAAGTCTTGGATTTCAAACAAAATAAACTTATTAACTTTATAATTAAAGGTGAAACAAAGAGTAGAGAGACTGAAATTGTATTTTCTTGTAAAACGTACTCTAGTAACCTTTGCTTTATCAGCAATTTAACAAATTTCATTGTTTTATAGTGTATACGTAATCATTTTGCAACTCTATATTCCTTCTGTAGTCAAAAATGATCTAATTTGTTCTCATTTGCTATATGAAAGAGCAATTCAATTTCAGACTGTGCTTTCCTTTGAGCAATCAGAGCATGACATTATTGACATTTCTTTCTTTGTGGATTTACGATTATAAAGTATTTTTCTCAGCATACAAGAAGCCTTAAACAAACATCTCCATTTGTTTTACATTCAGTCTCCTTACTTTCTAGCAGGAGCGACAATTGGGAGATCAAAAAGATCTCATTCGTGACTTTTCTATCTTATGGGATGGTCTATATGCTTTGGGTAACCGTGCGAGAGAAAGACAGGAAAATTTGCTGTATCAGGACAGATGTTCTCATTCCCCTCCAAGGATGTGTGGAGCGGGTTAGACAGGCAGGGTGGGCGTAAACCTGAGGCATGAGGACTCATGGGTCGAGCTCTATGTGAGTATGTGTGTATATAGATAGATAGTTAAGTAGATGGATATTAGACCCTGCTTAAATGCATGAGAGCGCAATATGTAGGCTTCACTGGCTTCTAATGGACCACAAATTCTCTCCTCACTGTCAGCCATACACTGCTTGCTAAAAATAGGAATGGGACCGCATTTTTTTTCCTTCTTTGTCCTGTCATCTAGCATGACATGCAAGCATTCATATTCCCCGCAGTTTTTGTAATCTTTAATCTAATTTTATTTATGCCCCCGCCCCCTTTCCACTGCCATTCTACCTGCATCCTCAAGGGAGACGACGAAAACCATCTTTGTTGTCTTCACACGCTGTGTTTGCTCACAGCTGTCAGCGCACGCAGCTTGTCGGTGTCATGTGGCATGCCGGACCGCTCGATGTTTGATTTCATGTCAATGCAATTGGGAAGTGTTTCATTCCTTGCAGAGTCTCCGGTACTCTGGGGTGTTTTATGTTTCAGTTAATTTGCATGGAACCGTGTTATGTCACGTTAAATGATATTAAAATGAAGAATAACGTGCGGTTGTTTTCTTTCAGTAGAACTCTATGAGAAAGAGGCTGCTCCAGGGATTTATGTTTCATTTAAATATCATTTTTGTCCTAGACGTGTCTCATAAAGTTCCTTTGAATGTTATAAAAATATACAAATGAAACAATTGTTGACATACAGCATATAGAATATAGAGCTAAAAAATGAAAGTAAATAGCAGATCAGACCATTGGGAGTTCATACCGAAATCTCTTACTTTTGATTAAAGATTTTTAGTATCGTCTGAACAAGACACAACGCACATGACACATTGTAACATGGTCTTCTTCATCGTCTTCCTCAGATATTTCTCCTGAAAGTGCAAAATTTATCCCAGGAATAATAAGTAGTCATATGAATTTAACAATTTTTATACTGATTCCTCTTAACAATTGTGATTCCTATCTGTTTTATTAAAAAAATATTTTTTTTTGGATTTTTGAGAAAGAAATGTTTTGCCAAATCAGTTGTTTAAATCACAAAAGGTGTGTTTAAAAATGTATTTTTCATTCCTTTTTAGAGGATGCATAAAAGCAATCCAATAAATAATTCCATTCATTCATTTTTATTTTTTGAAAATACCACTGTCAAAACCTGGAATAAATCTTTACACATTGTCATGTCAATAACAAGTTAGTCAACAGTCAATGATTTAAGTCTCACCAGTACAACATGACACAGCTGGAAGCCGTATGTGTTTGTTTCACTGAAAGAACCAGTTCATAAGAGACATTTGCTGAAGAGTGGGATGGACTACACTGTCCTATGATTTTAATTCTTTAAAAAGTATTTACTCATCACAAGACATATAAGTCACATAAGTCATTCGTTTGCAAATGGGGCAGCACTGATCAAGCTGTATTTTTTGATTGCACAAACAAAATATTCTCTAGCAGTTTTTATGTGCCGCTGAATAGTGACTATGAAAGACGCTTTCATAGATGAGAATACTATGATTGTGAGTCGGCACAGGAATGCATGCACATGTATCATTAACGGTAATTCTGTTCCAGTTTAAAAAAAAAAAAAAAAAAAAAAAAAAAAAACAGGTTCTAAATAAGAACTTGTTCTTGGCTCCAACCCTACAACTAAGACAAAAGCAATTGTTGAAGAGTATAGATCTATAATATTAATGTGGAATAACCTGTTCTTGTGAGAATGTTCATACTGAAATCACTAACTTGTGCATTGTTTATGGACAAAACTATTTCATTCAAATTAATTCTGTGGTATAATTGTTGGCATAGTGAGAGGATTATAGGAGACGTCTTATAGCACACTCATCCAGATGTTTGAGGTAACAAGGTCAGGAAAACCAGTCTAATTATGCAAGGAAAAATCTCACAGGGTGTCTGCTGCTGAGGACTGTGAAGTAAATTGTGCACCATTCAGTATGTCGTGGTAAAATATAGAATATAGGCTATGCAAGCATACAAATTCTGTGCCTTTACTGTGAAAAAGTTCAGTTTGTTCACTTCCTTGATCTACAAATTATGAGACGTAAGCACAAGTCTGTTTCTTGATTAGAATGTAATTATCCCAGTAATTTGAGATACTTAATTATTTCCCTAAGTATGTAATGCGATATAATCATCACTATTATCATCATCATCAATGACGCAACCAAATTATTCATTTAGGACTATTACAGCATTAGTTATAGAGTGTTCTAGTGTTCCACTCACAGCTTGTATGCAATAATAAAATGCAATATGTTAGCAACACGGCTTTAATGATGGCTTTAATAATTTTGTATACTGGTGAGTATCTGTATTTAGACACAGATCTTTTTTGCTTCTTTTTTCCCCAAATCACAGCCTGTTTATTTCACAGTACTGTGAATTTGCAATAATTCCCATAATTCAGTGTTATTTTATGAGTTTGCTAACTGCACTCAGTAATTACCTTTTCTTCTCTCTCCCTTTTTAGATACAAGGAAGAAGAAGAAGAAAAAAAAAATGCTGGCCAGGATCGTTTTCATTTGCTCCTTCTTTGCTGGTGCTAGTTTTGGGGATACTGAGCCCAAATATGGAGGAGCTTGCAAATCTTTGTGCAGCTGTGAAGAGAAGGATGGACACTTGTACATAAACTGTGAAGACAGAAACATAAGCAAAATCTCAGACGTGAAAGTGCCGTCAGATATACCTTTCCATTTGAATCTGTACAAAAATGATTTAGTGGAGTTGCTTGCAGAGGATATGGATGCTTTCAAGAACGCCGTCACACTACATCTTGGTGCAAACAGCATACAGGAGCTTGAACCTGGCGTGTTCAGTGCGCTTGGATCCCTGAAAAAGCTGCACATAAACAGCAACTTCCTGGTAATGCTGAAGGAGGACACATTTCATGGCTTGGTAAATTTGGAATACCTTCAGGCGGACACCAACTTCATCCGGGTCGTGGAGCCTGGGGCCTTCAGCAAGCTTGTCCGTCTTAAAGTTCTGATCCTCAACGACAACTCCATCGAGTTCCTTCCAAGCAACATTTTCCGCTTTGTGCCTCTGACACATTTGGACCTGCGTGGGAACAAGCTGCAGACACTGCCGTACGTGGGTTTCCTGGAGCATATTGGTCGTATCATGGAGCTTCTGTTGGAGGACAACGACTGGGTGTGCAATTGCGAAATCTTGCACTTGAAGGTCTGGATCGAGAACATGCGAGCGCAGTCGTCCATCGGCGAGGTGGTTTGCAACAGGCCTGAAGATCTTAGGGGCCTTTCTTTGGCTAGGGTCAAAAGGGATTTACTATGCCCCTCCCACGCCGACATCAATCTTGAAGAGCCATCAAAATCTCTAGACATGGTTGTTACCCCATCCACCAAGGCTGTTCAGATACCGAATGTCAACGATGGCACAAAGTTACCCACACCTGCAAATGGCCTAGGGACATTTTGCGTGCCAATGTGCTCTTGTCCTCCCCAAAGCATGGGGTTTTTAATGCACTGTGAGGACCGAGGCATTCAAAGGATATCTGATATAGGCATTCTTGAATTCTTGAGTCCAACCAAGCTGTTCTTGACAGGAAATATGATACAGCGACTTTTCAAATATGACTTTGTGACGTACGACAGTTTAGAATTGCTCAATTTGGCAAACAACCAAATAGACTACATTGACAACGAAACCTTTCTGAGTTTGAGCAATTTGAAAAAGCTGTACCTGAACGGAAATAGGATAGAGAAAATCTCGGCAACAATGTTTCTTGGCCTTCACAACTTGGAATACTTGTACCTGGAGCATAATGTCATCAAAGACATTGAGGCTGGGTCATTCAACCCTCTGACCAATCTAAAGCTTCTGTTCCTAAACAACAATCTACTCAAGACACTCCCTGCACAAATATTTCGTAATGTACCCTTGGTGAAACTGAGCCTAAGGAAAAATGTCTTTATGCACTTACCGGTGAGTAATGTGTTGGACCAGCTCAATTATTTGGAGCAAATTTATCTCGAGGACAATCCTTGGGACTGCACTTGTGATTTGGTCAGCCTCAAACAGTGGGTGGAAAAGCTAAGCAAGGACACCGTGGTGGGTAGCATCTTATGCCACACTCCTCAAAAACTGTCTACTGCTGACGTTAGAAACCTGAAGCATGATGCTCTCTGTCCTGGCTTGGTCACCTATAAGTCTTTACCTGGAGACACCAAGGATGATATCTTAGTCACGTCTGCACCAGGAATCGGTACCAGCAGCTTCTTCAGGTCTCTGACAGAAGCAGTGCCACTATCGGTGCTCATCCTCTGCCTTCTCATCCTCTTTCTGACCTTCATCTTCTGCGCCGCAGGAATCATTGTGTTTGTGCTACACCGTCGGCGGAGACAGGCCAAGAAGAAACAAGCCGAGGAGCAACCTCGCGAGAGCAGTCCCATCCACCTGCACTACAGCATGTACGGCCAGAAGACCACCCACCACGTAACCGAAAGGCAAGGACCAGGCATGTATGATGAACCTTCCCGTAGCCCCCTCGTTCAGGTCTGCAGGAACCCTAGTTACTGCTCTCAGCACAAGGAATACGAGTTAGACGAGTACGACAGTGAGAAACCTAAGCATATCTGCCACAGCATCCTTGACAAGGAGAGCGACTCCCTACTTACAGGACCCAGCATGAAGTTCAGAGCCGTGACCGACTACCCCGCCGAGTTTGTGAGTTTGGGAGATGCGAGCTCCTTGTACAAGAACATCTTAGAAAGGGAACGGGAGCTCCAACAGCTCAGCCTCACCGAATATCTCAGGAAAAACATATCACAGCTACAGCCAGCTGTTGACATGCAAGTCCCCAACCATCACAAAGAGCTAAAACTAATGGAGACTCTTGTTTATACAAGGCCACGGAAGGTCATGGTGGAACAGACTAAAAATGAGTACTTTGAACTCAAAGCCAACTTACATGCCGAACCAGACTATTTAGAAGTCTTAGAGCATCAAACGACTTTCAACTGAGATAAGTACACTGTATACCTTGATTTGACAAATGATACTCCAAGTGCCTTGACAGTTCATTCTGAGTTCTGATTTAGCCCGCGAGAGATCTAATAAAACAACGTCAGAGTAGAGGCAATTCTCAAGATACAATCACGTGGACACAATGTCTAATTTCAGGTGGACCTTTAGCGTTAACATGCTGTTGGACATTGCAGATGATGGATTATGCATTCTAACAAAATTCCAGCTGTTTTTGGACAAGATTGGCTTTGATAGCAGAACATTTGTTGTGCATTGTGGTTAATGCATTCTCTTTATGTTTGGTGGGGAAGACTAGCATAGAGTCACTTCGCATTTCTATCTGTGTGTCTCTTATTATGTACGTGACAGATCTTCAAGCACCGTTTATCTGTAGCAATGGAAGAAAACGTGTTTTCTTTCCCTTTTTTCTGTCAGACAGAACATTCACGGTTAGTTAAATCATTCACCAATTTGCTAAGTTCTGAATTAAACATTCCCAACACAGTTTTTGTTCATTAAATATTAAAAAATGGCTGTATTTGGATCTCAAGATGCCTGAAAATTGCATTTATTAATAAATAAGGCGTCATCAAGAGCGAGTGGTTTGCCAAATGGCTATTGTTTTGACCCTGAGGCCAGACTTTATGAGTGGGCTCATTTATTGTGCCTGAAATTGGCCTCTCACCTGCAATTCTCAACACACCTGGAGAGTTTGTTCAGAAATCATGTCATACAAACCCACTTGCTGATTACCTCCATTGCTTCTGATATGGACAAAAACTCTGCTGGGCATCCTTGGAGAAAATGAAACGAAAAGAATTGCACTACTTAAAATACCATTTGAAGGTGGTTGATGACAATCACGTTGTGGGGCCGCACAGTCTATGCCATTTTTTCCCATAGGAAAACCGAGTAGCGTAGCTTCTGGTTTGTATAATAATGTTCCTTTCGAAAACACGAATCATATCCGACTATTTTCTTTCAGCATGACAATTATGCAGGGTGTTTTATCTTCATTATCTGGCTGGAGAAGAAAAGAAAAATATATATCTATATATGTATATGTATAGAGAAAATATGCACACAAATTATTGTGTTAAGCCTTGAAATGTTTTACTGTATGGAAGAGCACCATAGCTTTATTTTGTACAAGTGTGGATGAGAGTTATTTATTCTGTATATTTGTACATAATTTAACATTTATATATGTTTGTGTGCCTTTAATGTGGTACCAATTAAGCTGTAAATAAAAAAAATTAAATAAAATAAATAGAGTGTATTGAAATATAATGCCCAGTAGCACGAACAGCACATGATACAAGTAAATAAGTAAATGAAATTAGGGTATTTTGGTCTGTCACTTGATAGAAGCTAGTCAAATTAGACGAATTACAACACGGAGAGACTCCTTGACATGTCCTTATCCTCAAACGAAAAAAAGAAAATATGATCGAGACCACATTAAATAAGCCACTGATCTATGATTTATTCTTTCCTGGTTTGTGAACTAACAGTCATAACGGCAGCTTCTGTGAGAATAAGCATATCAAATATGTTTTAAAACATGTACAGTTGTGAAAATGTATGCCACTTCAAAGATAGCAGTGAGATGATTTCAACCCTAATAACACTGAAGCACTAAATCACACCCAAACATCCTATAAAAGTCGCTCACGTCAGCTTGTGAACTTGACAGCTTGCCATTGCCAAACATAATTCTGTCAGACCCTCGTTGCTCCAAAAGAGCCTTTTTTGAGCACGCAAGCAGCATGCAACATTCAATTGCTCCTCAGAACGCTGAAGGCTTCTTTTCATCCACTTCACACTTTCATCTTCCCTTTCTCCTCGCTTAAGTGGCTTTCCAATATTTTTCCATTAACCATTAGGTAGAATCATTCACATCAACCTGAGTAATTTCCACCCTCCCTTGAGAAAAGGAAGTCACCTGGGCAGGAAAGGCTTAGAGCGTCAAAACAAAATGGATGGTTGCAAAAGGGCGGCCAATGACTTCTGACAAGTCGCTCGTTGCAACTTCCACTAAAGTGCAAAACAGTGTTCACTTTCAGGAATGGTTTTCTTTATTTTCAAGAATGCAAATTATCATGGTGTGAATATTTCAGCAAGGAAACAAACAAAGGCAGAGACTCTCTCACATTGCTGGAAATGAGGATTGTATATTGCCACTTGCACTTGATAGATTCAACTGCAGGTTTTTTTTCCCTTTTCAAGGCGCTGAGAGCTTGGTATCTACCATCTATTCTTTATCATGCCCTCTAAATACCAGTTTTAGGCCGAGTCCTCTGCGCTTCAGTGCACATACCTACATTTTTTTTATCCTGAACTCCTCTACAAAATCCTCTGCAGAGGATGTGTGAAAATGGATGTAACGAACCGACACAGGTCATTTATGCTGATGATATTCTAAGGGGCAATGTTGCTCTACTGAAAGACACTGAGGTTTTCAAGACCTTTTCACAGTTTTGCAGTTATTTCACATCCTGTGAAATCTCAAGGGCTTTAAAATGTCTTTTTTTTACTTACAAGTTATCACAGCAGAGCCATTCAAACATGGTGTATATAAGACGTTCACATTATGTCAAATCGTCTGAGACTCCGTGACTTAACGGTTCTCCGCATAAGCGCAGGAGGGAATGTAAATACCTGAGGAAACTGAACAGCCTCTATTAGAGTCAGATGCTACTAGTGGGCTTTCTATGTAATTCGCTACATAGGCATAGCAATCGCTCCTTCTCTGGGGAGATCTTGAGTAATGAACTCGGCATGTCTGCCCTCACGATCTATAGATGAATCGCTCCTGTTGTATGTTGCCAACAAATCCATGAAACCTCTAATGCACATCAATGCATCTTTGATAGAATAGATCTGAACTGAATCATGCTTGAAATTATTGGCAGTGGCAGATCTGGTTCAGTACAAAATGTACTTTCAGACCTGTAGTTTAAACATACCAATGTCTAGACCATCACGCTGCAATAAATGTATATATATAAACAGTGTCTATATTAATTCTGCTCAAATACACAAATTAGTAGTCATAAAATGAAGCATATTCTAAAGATATTCCAGGTATAGCTGAAGAGAAGTCCTAATGCTTGACCATTCAAAAACACATTCAAGGACTGAATATATATTTAAAGACTGTATAGGTCAGCGCACAAACAAAATAGCTCTTAAAAACTAGCATTTAACTTTTTAAAATTATAATATAGTATCAAAGTGCGGATTATATAACATGAATGTATAACTAAAAAATTTGACGAAAATGCATTTGCATCTGCTGTGCGTGATCAAAAAAAGTTAATTTAATAGAATTTAATCAAAATAAGTTGTATTTTTTATGTAAATGTAACATTTTTATATGTATTTTTAACACTGCTATAAAATAATAATTATACAACAATAATAATAATAATAATACATTTTAAATTAAGTCATTTAACTAGGTCCTAAATAATATTCTTTAAACAGGGCAACAAGTATGTACATCTGCTTTGCTGAATTCATGTTTAATAAATAAATAAATAAATGTTATACATATTATACATTATGCATGCATTTTGTTTATAATGTTATTAAACTGATCATAATAAAGTATAATATATTTTTTAAAAGTACTGTAAAATGAATGAAGCACCAAAAGAACATGGAATCAAATAAATGGAGAATGAATGAATGTATAAATAAATAAATAAATAAAACATGTATTTGCATCTGCCTTGCTGTGTGCATCTTCACACGAATAAAAATATTTATATTTTAAATGTATTTTAATACTGATATTAAGGTTGTTATAAAAAAATATAATATTTTTAAAGGTACCATAAAACAGATTATTTTTTATAAATACATAATTTTTATACATATTATACATTTTCATAGGTGCATTTTTTTCATAATGATATTAAAATGATCATAAAAAATATAATACATTTTTACAAGTACTATAAAATGAATGAAGCAACAAAAGAATATGGAATCAAATAAATAAATAAATAAATAAATAAAGCAACATGCATTTGTATCTGCCTTGCTGTGTGCATCTTCAGACAAATAAAAATAATTATATTTTAAATGTATTTTAATATTGATATTAAAATTATTATGATAAAATATATTTTTAAAGGTACTGTAAAATATTTTTTTTTTATAATATATAATTTTATACATATTATACATTTTTTATACATGCATTTTTTCATAATGATATTAAAATGATTGTAATAAAATATAATAATTTTTAAAAAGTACTGTAAAATGAATGAAGCACCAAAAGAACATGGAATCAAATAAATAAATAAATAAATAAACATTCATTTTCATCTGCCTTGCTGTGTGCATCTTTAAACTAATGAAATTATTTATATTTTAAATGTATTTTTATTATTGATATTAAAATGATTATAATAAAATATAATATTTTTGAAGGTATCGTAAAATCCTAAATGAAATAAAAGTCCTAAATGAACATGCAGTCAATTTAATGGAAATTAAAAACATTCAAATGAATGTAACTTGAATTAAGCATTGATAAAATATTCATTATTTGTAACTGTCTGTTTGTAAGAGTCCAGATTATTCTAGTTATAATTTCAGTTCAATTACTAAAACAAGAAACAGCATACCAGCGCTTCACATGTAGTTTGCCTGAATTAATAATCCCACAGAAGGCTAGTTTGCTCGTGGCCTTACAGAGTGTAGTGACCCATCTAACTGTGGCCCACATTTGACTCCCTCACAATGATAACACTTGTCAATCAAATATCTGTCTGAAGATGCTTAGTGGATCAAGTCATCAAAGATTTTATTTCTTGCCAACGCATCACTTCTGCTCCTCTCAATAACTGCATTCAGAGGTTGAGTCACGCAATGCCATGTTGCGACTGGTTCTGTGCATACTTGGAGATTACATGAGAATCGAGGCATCTTTTGGCAGGGACTGTTGTACGCGACTGTGTGGTGGTGTAAAAAACAAGCTTGAAGTCTGTTTTCCATCCCATTGGTGATAAATTGGCGTCCAATGAGTTCATCTCCTGAGGCGAATCTACAAAAAAACGAACAGAAAGACGAGGGGAAAAAAAGAACACAACAACTGTTTCTTGCAACATGCTGGATCCTCTGTTAGATGTCTGTGGGACTTTGTTGTTTAGAAATACACTACTTATTACTCATGGCTAATTTGCTGGCTGTTTTTAGTCACTGACAAAATGACAAACTAGTTTGACGGCGTAAGGGGCAAGTCATCACAAATGCCTGCTCTCATATTCCTTCCTGTCAGTCGCAACAGAGTCGCTTTGGGCAACCCCTCAAGTGCCTGACAGATTTCTCACCAGATCTTCTCCTCGATCTGCCCGAGCCAAATGAGAGACTCTTTGCTCCCAAATGCCATAGTCCTTACCCTTGACCTCCCAGACAGGAGTTTGTCAAGTGACATCTGCTAATGGGCGGCTACTGAAAACCTGAACACGTCGAGCTACCTTTCCATCAAAACGACTGTCCTTAAAAGTTCTCCTGCTTTTGCCATGCTAATTAACAGTGCTGGGTAGGTACAAAATATAAACTGTAGTTTGCTTAAAATTGTAGTTATTAACGTAATCTATTAGATTACATAGTTTAGGCAATCTGAAACTTTATATGATTACTTTTAGATCACTTTTATCAGATAGATTTAAATAGGATTATTTTGTACCATACTGATATAAAAACAGAGAGAAGGAGAGAATATTCTCTCCTTCTCTCTGTTTTTATATCAGTATGGTACAAAATAATCCTATATATATATTCGTTATCAACTACATTAAATGAATTAAACATTATATTATTTAAGTTTATTATTATTATTATTATTTATTATTATCATGATTATTATCATTATTATTTTAAATACTGTGTGAATATGTAATCATTAATAAAAAGTAATTTTAATGTGATTATGAGCATTTTAAAATGTAATATAATCTAATTACAAGTAACTTCATTTTTGCAATCTGATCCAGTATTAAAACTATTAAATATATATAAAATTTTAAATTGTTAAAAATGGGCATAAAAATAGATGTAAAACTTTAAATTAAAATTAGAAATGTTGCCTCTGACACTAACTAAAATAAGTTTAGGTTGAAGTGCTAAAATTAGTAAAACTAAAACAGAAATATGTTTTAATTACAAGTATATTCCATTCCTTGTTATCAGCTACATAAATTGAATTAAACATTATATTGTTTAAGTTTTTTTTTTATTATTTATTTATTTATTCATTAATTATTATTATTAATAATAATAATAATTTTAAATACTGTGTGAATAATATGTATATACATTAATAAAAAGTAATTTTAATCTGATTATGAGCACTTTAAAATGTAATAAAAACATTAATTACATGTAACTTCATTTTTGCAATCTGATCCAGTATTAAAACCATTAAATATATCTAAAATTTGACAAAGCTGACATAAAAATAGATGTAAAATTTAAACTAAAATTAGAAATGTTGCTTTTGACACTAACTAAAATACGTTTAGGTTGAAGTGGTAAAATTACTAAAACTAAAACTGAAATAAAATTTTATTACATCTTGAAATATACAATAACAATGAAAAAGCACACAATGCTACAAAAACAAAAGTTTAATTAAATATGAATAAATCTATTAATATGCATGCAGAATTCCATAGTGTCTAGTGTTATTTGTTTGTATTATATACAATATATGGTTGCTATGTGCAACATTCTAAAATCTGTGTTGCTATGTGATTGATATAGTATTCTATGGTTGCTAGGATGTTGCTGTATGATTGTTTTGAAAATGCTGTGGTATTGTGTGGTTGCTAGGGTGCTGCTTCACAGTTGCTACTTTTTGAGAATGTTGCTATGTGAACGCTATGGTATTCTAGTGGATGCTAAAGTATTCTGGTAGTAATTAGGATGTTCTTGTGGTTTCAAGGGTATTGCTGTATTGTTGCTATTATTTTAGAATGGTGCTTTGTGATAGATAATGCATTCTGTGCAGTTTCTAAATGGCTGCTGGTTGTAAACCAGGCAAAAACTCTTAGTCCGAACGCTTAGAAAAGAAATCGCACAACCCTCCTCAAAAAGCCACTAGTCACATGCACATTTTGCGTTGTCTGAATCCTGACTTATAACTACATCTTCTTCTCTCACACACTGTTAGATACATTAGTATTCAAGGTCATCTGTAACTAACAGATTGTATCTCATTCCCCCTGAGACAGTTGATGAGTTCCCGCTCTAGATGTGCCGTCTTATGAATGTAATTGATGCAGTCCTCTTTCAGGGAGCATGTGTTAACATTAGCTTGACATGTTACCTGTCCTGCACACTTCTTGTTTGCCATGAGGAGACAAAGGTATGGCGTGTACTTTATGTCTTGTCAGCAGTCAGTTCATTTAGGAATTCAGAGCCCACCTCGACCCATGAACCACAGGTGCCCTGTGCCTTTTGCTACATAGTATGTTGACAGATGATGAGAACTGTCCTTGCTTATGAATCACAAATGCGAATAGTGCTTTCCCATGCAAAACTTGTTGCCATGATGTTGGGCCAGTTGCCAGGTTGTTGCTATGTGGTTGCAACAGTGTCCTGCTAGAGGGTTCTGTGATTTAAATGTGTATTAAAGGGATAGTTCACCCAAAAATGAAAATGATGTCGTTAATTAGTCACCCTCATGTCATTCCAAACCTGTAAGACCTTCGTTCATCTTCAGAACATGAAGATTTTTTTTGATGAAATCAAAAGAGAGCTTTCTGACCCTGCATAGACAGCAACACAACCACCACGTTCAAGGCCAGAACATCGTTAAAATAGTCCATTCGACATCTGCGGTTCAACCGTAATGTTATGAGGCTATGAGAAAAATAACAACTTCATTCAACAATTTATTCTCTTCTGTGTCAACATTGATGAGAGTACCACAACGCATGCATGTGGTGCTGCTAACACAGCAGCCAGTGTTCAATAACGAAGATGTTTTTTCTAATTCATGGAATAAATAAATAAATAAATAAATAAATAAATGATTGAATGAATGAATGAATGAATGAATAAATAAATGAATCAATCAATCAATGAATGCATGAATACATTTTTGAACATTTTTAAATAAAAATTATAGATATGTAATAGATAGGTAATATAGATATGTAATATTTTAATATGAAATATTTTTTTTATTATAATAACTAAATAATATGGAAGCCCATTTCCATCACAGAACAATAAATAAATAAATAAATAAGTGATTTTCTCAGAATTTTGATATAAACTTGTAATTGTAATCTATAGTCAGAATTGTAGGATAAAAACTTGCAATTGCAACAAATAGAGACTAAATTGCAAATTCTAAACTCACAGTTGAGAGTAATAATGTGAAAATTACAAAAACTCAAAATTCAGAAACTGAAGATATAATCTTGAAATTCTGACTTCTCACAATTCGGATTTTTTCTCGCAATTGCAATTTTATATCTCGCAATTCTGACTTCTTTTCTCAACATTGTGAGTTATAAAGTCCAATTCTGAGGAGAAAAAAAAAAAAACTTCTTGCAACTGCAAATTTCTGTTTTACAATTCTGATTTTATAATTTCCAATTTTGTGTTATAGTCCAAATCTGAGATATAAACTCACAATTTTGACATTTATATCGAAATTCTGACTTTATAACACAAAATTACGAGTTGCAATTTTGAGAAGATTTAATTTTAATAGATTTAATTGTGATAATATGAGACCCTGGACCACAAAACCAGTCATAAGTGCCAATTTTTCGAAATTGAGATTTATATATCATAAATCATCATTATATATATCACATTTCATATATAGGACAATATTTGACCGAGATACAACTATTTGAAAATCTGGAATCTGAAATCGTCTTTAAAGTTGTCCAAATAAACTTCTTAGCAATGCATATTACTAATAAAAAATTAAGTTTTGATATATTTACGGTAGGAAATTTACTAAATATCTTCATGGAGCATGATTTACTTAATATCCTAATGATTTTTGACATAAAAGAAACATCAATAATTTTGTCCCATTCAATGTATTTTTAGCTATTGCTACAAATATACCCATGCTACATAAGACCGGATTTGTGGTTCAGGGTCACATATATGAATGTTTTAAATTGTAAAAAAACTAATAAATATTGAATTAACCCTAGCCACATCCCACTGAGAACCTTCTAACGTTTAATATAGCCCAGATGCAATAAATTTAACAAATGTTGATGTTCAGTTCAAATGAGAAGTCAAGATTAATGAGAGCATAACCATAACCTACATAAATGTGTTAAGATGAGATTTAGTGGCATCTACGGTCACGTTGAAAAGGAAAAGGAGAGGATGACATCTTACCCCAGGGGCCTTAGAGAAAAAATGCATCAAATAAAGTAGCTCACTCAGTCACGTTTGACAGAATAACGAAACCGCTCACAAAACCAAGCGGTTTTGAAGCCCAGCGACCTTTAACCTCCGTCCCACTGCAGAATTCCCCAGATTTAAAGGGCAAGTGGGCAGAAGCTTAAACGACCTCTCGTGAACTCTGTGCTGTCACCCAGTTCGTCTGGAGTTTTTGTGCAAGACTGGTCTGTCAGTCTCAGTTTGAGATCAGCACTGGACACCAATGTCAGTCTCAAATCCTTGCCTTACTTCCATCTGAGGCTGGCCTTCTCCCAATGCCTGTCTGACCAACCCCGAGGCTATTTTTAGCTGCTTCACTGCACCTCCAAAATGAGCACCAGCCTTTGCTTTCTAGATTAGATGGCCTAATGCAGTCTCCTCTTTTCAAAGTTTAAAAAAGGGGGACGATCAATTCCTCTTGCATATTACGCAATCACCCAATGCACTTGAACTAACTTTGTGGTCTCACGACTTTGCTTCTCACGTCACATATAATTTCCTCCAACCCTATCTTGATTCATTGCCTCGGCTTTGGTTCTTTTTGTACTTGTTTTCCTCTCTCCCTCACTGGACTTTTTTTTGTTCCGCTCAGCAATAATTCCTGAATCTTCCATTTCTCCGGGTACCTGGCAGGGATAATCTCAGGATTACGGCTTAAGTGTCAGTGATCTCAACTGTCAAAATTCTCCTGTAGTTACAAGTGTAAACATATGATTACCTTTGGTCTGACTTCCCAATGTAAACACACAGGAATTATGAAAGCCAGATGGAGGTGGGACCGCGTGACAAGACGAATGTGATTTTTCTTGCCGGGTGTGCCCTTTGTCGCGTTCTCGCTACAGGTCGAATGCATCATTCTGTTGTTTATCTGAGAAGTTTGGCGGCTTGCATCTGGACAATGTCCAAAAGTAGGTGCATCCTTGGAGAGTGGAGAGTGTTCTTGAAAGATTAATGCATGTTGTGATTTAAATAAATGAAACAGGAAGATCAGGTGCATTCAACCTGTCACCTAGAGGTAGAACAATGTTGATGCAGGTGACATACGTTTAAATTTAGCTCGTTACATTCCTGTTACATTCAAAACATGACGCAGCACACCATAACACAACTCATTACAGTATATTTAACAATAATAAAACATGTTTCTTGAGCAGCTGATCATTAGAATGATTTCTGAAGGATCATGTGACACTGAAGACTGGAGTAATGATGCTGAAAATTCAGCTTTGCATCATAGGAATAAATTACATTTTAAAACATATTTAAAACAGATACTTAAAAAAAAGTCAATTTTTTTTGTGCCATTTTTCCAATTATGACCTACTTGTTATGATATTTAACATTTTCACCCCATTACTTAAATGATAATGGGATATTTTTGCATTACGCACAGTAGGATAAAACAGGGCTAAAGGCACCTTTGATGTTATTTTCCTATAAATCAGTAGATGGCAGAAAAACGTGACGTAGCACTTTCCAAAACATCCGCCTTTCAAGATACACATGCAAATTTGGCTGATCCTTGACGCAATCGCGGGCAGCAGCGCAAAGTCGATTCTCTGCTTATTTGATCTAATATTTAATGTTTAAAAAAATGTTGTAGATCTAAGTAGCAAATGAGAATTGTTAAAATTCTTGAATATATCTTAAAACAAAGGTCTTCTTCTGATTTTTAGTTTTATTTATGATAATTAAAACAGCAGTTTTTAAATAACGCAAGAATATGTAAAAGTATGGTATTTCGGGTAAAAGCGCCTGCTGTTGGGGCTAAAAGGCACAATAAAGCTGACTTTTCTATTTGTTGACATGACATGGTTAGATTCAGATGGTAAATATCATATATTATGTTGGGTGTCAATCTTGGAGACAATCACCATGTTTAGAACGAAATCATCATATTTAAAAACATGATATTAACCATATCATATAATAAAAAATCATTTATTGTTACTACTGTAAATCTATATTAAATTACTATGGGATCTCCTTCAATGCTTTCAGAATCTTTACATTTTAAAATTTTGTTTCTGTATTTTAAAATATATGTTTTATATTAACATTTTAATGACAGTATATTTATTGAACAAAAATGTATTATTTTATTTATCAGAATAAGCAGAAAATTGTACAAACTTTCCTAAAGTGTGCAAACAAATGTACAAACTTATATATTTTTCTGCAATTATAAACTTAGTGTGCAGTGAAAAGCACTTTTTTTTTCTTAGTGTGTGCCTTTAGCTCTGTTGTACCTCACATTTAACAATAATAAGAAATTTTCCTTAAGCAGCAAATCATTAGAATGATTTCTGAAGAATCATGTGACACTGAAGAATGGAGTAATGATGCTGAAAATTCAGCTTTGCATCAAAGGAATAAATTACATTTTAAAACATATTAAAAATAGATATTAAAGAAAAAAAGTCTTCTTTTTTGTGCCATTTTCCCCATTATGACCTAGTTGTCATGACATTTAACATTTTCACCTCATTACTTAAATAATAATGGGATATTTTTGCCTTATGCACAGTATATGTCCTAGACAAGAGTTTCAGCCATCTTCTAAACTAATACCACTCATTTTTTGCCCACAAACCAGCATTTGAAAGCACAGAGCATCTTTTAAAGTGCAGGGAGGCCGTCTATCTGTTTATGACCCGTACAGGGCGTTATGTTACGCAGGTGTGTCACCAGAAGGGCTGCTGTCAGCTGTCTCTCAGCACGCAACAAAAGGCACGAGTCCTCAGGGCCTCCACACGCCAAACCACAGCCAAACCAAAATGTTAGATGAGATCCAAACGGCATTCCAGATGTCACATGACACTGACAGCCTGCATAGGATTGAACATCAAACAAAACGACACATTCCGCCCTGAAAAGGTAAAAGCTTTGATAAGTGCTGATAATGTGATGAAAATGATCAGCGTACATGTGTGTGCATGCCATGTCCAATTCAGGTCACTGATTACTCTGATGTGAAAGAACAAAGTGAAGCACACTTAACTGTATATTACTGCAACACCCTTTTTTTCTCAATAGGCTGTGGGTCGCCACAAATTACTATTTATTTTTTTGTTTTTATAAATGGCATATGTGACTCAGTTGAGGAAGCTTTTACGGGAAAAAAAAAAAAAAAAAAGGGAGTGCCATAGAACTGTCACTGACGTACTTAGAGAAGGATTTTAAATACAAATTTCCTCAATGAATTCACTCTGCAAATGCTTTTGAACAGCTTAATGCTTGTATACAAAGCATAGAAGCATTGAAAAAGCATTGTTGTGGGGTGCTGTAGTTTGCCAGCTATTGTCTTCCTGCTAAAAAAACTGTGTAGGTGTAGAAGTCAAGGTTGAGTAAAATTTTAATTTTAAATAAGTAGTTCAACAAAAAATGAAAATTTGCTGAAAAATTTACAAACCCTCAGGACATCCAAGATGTAGATGAGTTTGTTTCTTCAGGAAAAAAGGTTTTAGGAAATGTTGCATTGCATCACTTGCTCACCAATAGATCCTCTGCAGTGAATGGGTGCTAGGGCTGCACGATTAATCGAATGTGTTTATGAGGCGCGCTTAGTCAGTAAAGCCGGTACTTTGATTAGTAGTAAAGCTCCATCACGTGCGTTCAGCTGGAGCGGCAATTAATACACAGAGCCGTAAATCACTGACAAGCTACGCCAAATCACCCTCATAATCGCAGATGAATCGCATTCGATTATGAGCACGATTTGGCGTAGCTTGCCAGCTGAAAGCACGTGATGGAGCTTTACAACTAATCAAAGTACCGGCTTTACTGACTAAGCGCGCCTCATAAACACATTCGATTAATCGTGCAGCCCTAATGGGTGCCATCAAAATTAGAGTCCAAACATCTGGTAAAAATATCACAATAATCCACAAGTAATCCACACCACTCCAGTCCATCAATTAAATAGTCAACTTAGAAACATACAGTGGCATGTGAAAGTTTGGGAACCCATTGCAGAATCTGTGAAAATGTGAATAATTTTAACAAAATGAGAGAGATCATACAAACTGACATTATTAAAATAACCCCCTTCAAAAGTTTGGGAATCCTTGGTTCTTAATACTGTGTGTGGTTACCTGGATGATCTATGATTGTTTTTTTTTTGTTTTTTTTGGTTGTTCATGAGTCCCTTGTTTGTTATGAACAGTTAAACTGAGCACTGTTCTTCAGAAAAATCATCCATGTCCTGCAGATTCTTTGGTTTTCCAGAATCTTTTGCATATTTGAACACTTTCCAGCAGTGACTGTGTGATTTTGAGATCCATCTTTTCTACACGAGGACAACTAAGGGGACTCAAACACAACTATTAAAAAAGGTTCAAACATTCACTGATGCTCCAGAAAGAAAACACAACGCATTAAGGACCGGGGGGTGGAAACTTTTGGAATTTGAAGATTAAGGTAAATTGTACTTAATTTGTCTTCCGGGAAATATGCAAGTATCTTCTGCTGCTTCCAAAAGGCTGTACTAAATTTCAACAAAAATAAAAAAAACATTGGACATCTTCATCCTGTTCAAAAGTTTTCACCCCCCGGCTCTTAATGCATCGTGTTTCCTTCTGGAGCATCAGTGAACGTTTTTAACCTTTTTAATAGTTGTGTTTGAGTCCCTCAGTTGTCCTCGGTGTGAAAAGATGGATCTCAAAATCATACAGTCACTGCTGGAAAGGGTTCAAATATGCAAATGCTGGAAAACCAAAGAATCTGCAGGACATGGAGGATTTTTCTGAAGAACAGTGCTCAGACTCATGAACAACCATCACAAAACAAAACATCAGTCGTATACCATCCAGGTAACCACACACAATATTAAGAACCAAGGGTTCCCAAACTTTTGAAGGGGTTTATTTTAATAATTTCTTGTGGACAATATGTAAACATCTTTTATGTAAAATATCTTTCTCAGGACAGTACTAAATAAAAAATAACATGCATTTTGTATGATCTCTCTTATTTATTCACATTTTCACAGATTTTGCAAGGGGTTCCCAAACTTTCGCATGCCACTGTAACTGTACATCTCTCCTCAACAAGATCCTCGATATGAGGTAGTCATGTGTGTAGCACAAAGTATGGTCACACACCAAACTTTAATACTTAAGGTCAATGCCTCTGCAAAACCCCTAACCCTATGTGGGCGTGACAGTAACCGTGATGCTTACCTCAGCAAACACCACTAATGGCATTATCCTTCAAAACCTAAGGACTGCTGACTACATACAAGGATTTTTTCAGGAAAATCCTTGTAGTATGTAGCTAACATGTATCTGTGATTCAAAAGGACCCAATAAAATTGCCACTGACTGATTTTTACCATTATTATTGAATCAACTGCCAGCTCTTCGCTACAGAGTTTCAACTGAGCGTTAATAAAGAGAATTTCCCATCGACTTTTCATAATTACTTCATCCATTACGTTCCCCAGAACGTGATGAACAGAGAAATAATCCGAAAAGACTGAGAGAAATGTTCTAACAAGCAATGTGGAAATTACAAGGTTTTAGCACTCGTGTGTCAGAGCGAACGGCTGACTATTAGAGCGATCAGTCATGTGGAAAAGTCAAATTTGTGGCGTGGCTGCACTGGAATACAGTGAAATAGACGACGGTCCATGGGTTTATGGCTTGATATGTATGTATATTTGAGTGTGTGCTCCAGTCGTAAGGTCCCTCATGCGAATCTAACTATATCCCGTCTAAAAACCGAGTGGACAGTCAGTGTCACAATTCATGTCTCTCTTGCAGATTCATTTGGCTGCTGTGTCAAGTCCTCGGCTCCCTTAAAAGTTGCCTACGCACTGCTTTATTTGCTCGCCACTGACGGCGAATGGGGATGATGAAGCAAGTAGCTGTAAATTTAGACGTCTACAGTTGGAAATGAGCATCGGCTGCTGTAGATAAGCCACAGATATAAGCAAGTTATGAGATTCCCATCCAAAAGGTCATTCTTACAGTTTCACGAATTGGCGCTCTGGTGAACCGTGTCATGATCTGCCAAAAGCCATCATCTTATCCTGATGGCAGGTCAAAATATCACCAGGCCATCAGATATGGGGCAATTACTTGTTTATTTGAGGTTTTGCCAATATAATGGCAAAATTTCCTCTTAGGTCCCAACTATTTCATCATATCTTGAGGTTAAATACAGACTTCCCGGATTATTATTCTGACTTTAGTCTTTGCATTCTCATTACAACAGTTCTTAGATGCTCTTTAGCATGATGCAAAGCAAAGCAAAGGAATTTACCATGGTAACAGCCTCTGTACTACAATGCTTTATTGCTTTTGCAAACAGCAGAAACAGCAAATGTAATAAAAAGACAACAACTTAAGGGTTAGGGTTCAATAATAATAATCACAGTAAGCAAGTCTTCTGCCAATTAATATATTTAATGACAATGATACTATAGACTTGGCTTAGTGATATAGAATTAATTTGATGCGCAGTTCCAGGCCTGCAGTCGTGCATATCTTGCCTACTTCAAACGTGACTCATCCAGTTATTACACAGTCAGAACTATCTTGGTAATTCTCACAAAACCTGTCAAGAAATGTACAGAGGGGGAAAAAAGACAGTAAGGAAAAAAAAAATCATACAGAAGGAAAATGTAATCACCAAGCTTTGCAATGTGACATTATTTTCAAGACAATTAGGAACATTTACTGTTATATTTTTAATTAAAAAATTACATATTTGAATTATGATGTAAAAAAAATGCATCACAATGCATAAATAAATAAATAAATATATATAAGTCAATTCTTTCTTCAATTTTTTTTTTTTTTTTTGCTTTTTTCCTGATTTTAGGGGTAAAATGTCAGAGCTGAGATTCACGCATCTGATTCATTGTGTTAAACGATCACGTTTTACGTTGAGTTTCAAGTTTAGACAATAAAATTACGTTTATATGCCCAAAATAACGTTTGTTAGCTTCATCAAATGCAATGCGCCTTGACAAGGCATATTTTAATGTACATTAGAACAAATGAGATTCGAGAGCGACGCTGGAGGGGAAGATTACCGGAGAATAATGTACATTTCAGTCTGGGTTACTTCTGTGACGCTTTCTTGCCATTTTTGAAGCTCAACAGCGTTAGCAAGCATCAGTTTTCATTATATGGAAAAGAGTAGGCAGGAGATTCCTGCAAAATTTCTCCTTTTGCTACTCCTTTTACAAAAGAGGGAATAAAAAAGGTGAGTGAAATGCTCTATCTATCCAGAGTAAACTTATCAAATGAAGCATCATCTGTTAATTTGGAAAGTTCACAACAGGTGGTTCTACCTCTCAAGAGCCTCATTTAACTCTCTCTCTCTCTCTCCATCGCAGTTCCTCTTTCTCTCTCTCTTACCATCAAACTCTCTCTTTAAAAAAATAAAATAAAATACAAGAGCATATCTCAGTGTGTCAGAGCTACAGTTGTGATGGCCACCTAACTTACACCCAGTTATCATTAGCCAGTGCCTGCTAATGACTTCAAGTGTTAGAGGCCTGTCACTGCCTATATTTTTAATGGCCTTCAGCGGGATCCTCTCTACCTGTCACACGGGCTCCGTGACAGTGGTCTTCCTTCACTTCGTGACAGAAACACTCGCCCGGATAGCACTCGGCGTTCCTCCTCATCACCAAGCTCATTGCCTATCAATATAAACGCTGTCACTATTTTAACAAACAACGCCGCAAGTCTGACATTCACGTCAAGCGCTCAAGTTAGCGTCGGCTGTCACGGAAATCATCGCCAGCTTCTAAAACAAGATAAAAAAGGTCATTTCCGACTCGAGACAGGCTTAAAAGCGTGTTACACACCTCATTGAAAAGGTAAGTTTCCTATGTGAGTGACAGAATTTCCCAAGGCAGAGTTTTAACATAAAACGCTCAACTTCAGGAATGAAACTATGATTTATTAAAGGAACCGTTTCACAGAATGTACTCTTTTGTTTTTTTGATTGCAAGAGGGAGGTGAAATGATGAACTATGCCAAAAAATGTGGGTGGTTGAGCTCTATGTCTGGTTCACAGGCAGAAAGACTAAATGAAATCACAATACAACACAAATCCACACTTGTGTTGGTTGGTTATTACAGCAGAAGTGTTTAGTGGAAAAACGCCATTTATTATAGCAGAGACTGGGGCTAGTTGTCACACTTCATACTCCAGAAAATAATTCTCATGGTGGGTTTATCTCTTTATAGAGAAAAAACCTTAAAGTCTTGGCTCCAAAAAAACCCTCTTGATGATTTCCACCATTATTACCCGGGAAAAAAAGATACAGTTCCTTTAGGACTTTGATCTTTTGGGACAGCATGCCCCAATGGCCGAGTATGCTATCACAATTAAACTGTCACCATGGGAACCTGGATGCAATAAGCTTTTCAGGAGCATTTAAACTGCAAAATGATTATGAAACACAAAATGATTCAGCAATGATTTAAAAAGATAAGGTAACTAACAAATTTAGTTTTAAATGAATAAAAGTTTTGTTTGAATGACTACATTTATAAAACTATTATAATTTACTCATTTTCAACTAGTGTTTAAAACCGATGTACAAAGCCACTGAAACAAAGCTGTATAGTTATACCGTGACAGTGTGACAACTAGGCCCGGCCTTCCATATGTGTACCTTTTCAGATTAATTAAATTGAATTCAATTCAGTTACAAAGGACAATAAAGACAACAAATGTTGACCACTGTGCTGTACAACTAGGGTTTGAGCAATTATCGGTCTGAGCGTTTATCGATATCGATATTAAACATTTTTATGGATATCGGTATCGGTCGTTTTCAAAACAGATTTGCCGATAAAATAATTTAAAAGCATTTAAAGAACGTTTTTGTCAGACCCCTATATATTCTTAATTTTAACATTAATTTTCATTTTCACTCCAGATTTTATACATACAATTGAGTTTGAGTTCAATTCCCTGATCGTGGTCCTTTGCTGATCCCACTTCCCTCTCTTTTCACCCGATGGTTTCCTGTCCAATCTACACTGTCCTGTACAAATAAAGGCATACAAAGCCCATGAATAATTCTTAAAAAAAAAAATTATATAATATATATATATATATATATATATATATATATATATATATATATATATATATCGGTTCAAAATATCACTTAACGGTCTCCTTGACGTAATAATCGGCATTGGTGCTGAAAAACACGTATCGGTCGACCTCTATGCACAAGTACAAAAGAGACAGAATAATCAAAAAATGCAGGGCAGGCAACAAATAAATAAATATAGAAATAAATAAATAAACTTTTATTTAAACTCACGCTCTATCATTGTGCATTTTGTACTTTTTGGCTTATCTAATTATTCGTTTACCACTGTAATGACAAACAATTTCATTAACATTTTAACATTAAGTTGCCTTGAACTCAGTGGATAATTTATACATGAAGAAATTATGCATTATGTCATGGATTTCAACAGACTGCAAAACTATCATACACAACTAAGCTAGAAAACTTTCTTCCAAAGAGAATACACTTTTAAAAAGGTAGTTTTGCTTAAGTCAATTAATTCCCTCATCACAACAGAAAAAAAAATGAAAAATTAAACAATTTGAGAAAAAAAAAAAAAAAGAAAATCTATTTTATAAATTGTGAATGCTTTAGCAACTCATTAAGAGGAAAAAGAAAGTATTCTTCCTTTTGAACACTTGTGTTGTTACAAACTTTTGTAATAAATGAAGCATATATATTATTATTATTATTATTATTATTATTATTATTATTATTATTATTATTATTATTATTATTATTATTATACAAAGCATTTAGTTGGATTACTGGATTGTGTACAATTATTGTGGCTTGATGATGATAATAATAATAATAATAATAATAATAATAATAATAATAATAAAATTATAATTATTGTTATCAATCTTTATAAAGAAATCCTCAAAGCAGAGTTCTGTTTTGAGTAGATTTTGTGCTGAGAATTCCACCTAACATGTCATTTCCTTTTATAGCCAGTGCATTCACACAAAAGCTTCTTTGTAATTTGCCCTTTTTAAGAAAAAAAAAAAAAAAAAAATCTAATTTTGTTTCATCGAGCCATATCTCTGCAGCCATAATTAGTCAAATATTATAACAAACATTTTAGTGCAGGGGAAGGGTGGGGGTCCAAATCTGGCCTGCAGATGTACAAAACAGAGATTAGATTTCAATTAAACATCTGGAATTTGTGCCTTCCAGAAAGATCTTAAAAGGGGGTTTGCAACTCTATATGCTATTATTCTTGCAAATCATGCGAATTTGCACATACATATACAAATACATAAGATTTATTAGAGAAAACGTACAGCACAAAACAAACACCAACAGGGAGGTTTTTGAATTACCCTGAAAGGGTGCATTTTGTGACTGTACAATATTCAGCTTAGTATGAGGTTAACTGCCAAATAAAGAAATGAATAAATTGAAGGGAAATATTGATTTGAGTTTAAATTATTTCATAATGAGAAGAAAAAAAGTGAGAAGTAACACATGAGGGATACAAGTTATAAGTTTGAAACAAGCATTTGCACAATTTAGAGAACATTATACAAAAATATCTGCAGAAAACTGCAATAAAGTGTTACATTAAATATAAATATTATGTGCGTAAGCATAAATATGCATGCGAAAATCTCTTTTTAGCTGTGTAACTGTGGATTCAGATGCAGAAACACCATTAACATGAACATGAATAATGCACCATAAAGCTGGAGTCTTCATTGCAAACTTTCTTTAAACAAGTTTTTAGAAACCAAAAATTGCAGAATCCACCAAAATGCTAAAAGTTCTTTGTTGGTGTAACATAAGACTTTTTATTTTTTTTAAACCCAGGACCAGTTCAGCCGTTTGGAAACTAACAAGAGCAAAGAGTTCAGTGGAAGATGGATGTAAACAAATGGCAGATGTTTTTTCTCATGGTTACCCCCAAGCTGTACACAGAGTCCAGCCCCATTAATGCCTCATGACGAAGGCAGAGAAGAACACTATCATACAATATTAACACTAGCTCAGCCGCATGGCTTGATGAGAAAAGACATGCCATTGTTGCCTTCCTGAAAAAGAATAACGACATTGGGGATATGCTTTTGGAAAAAGTCAGGACAAATTCACCTGCATGCTCATATTTGTGTTCGTCGTCAAGCTGTCATCATTATAAATGAGGATGTCTGAACAGATTGGTCGCTGAATCTGGTGCCAAATGATTACTAATGAAATCTCAGTCAAAGTAAACTAATTAAAGTTCACCCAGAATCAGAAATTCTGTCATTTTTACTCACCCTTATGTGGTTTCAAACCCATATGCTTCATGTTTGTCATTAAACACTGAAGGACAATTTCTGAGGAATCTTATTTGACATCTTCAAGCCTGACGTAATGCAACAATGACCCATTTGTTTGATGATTTTGTGTGAAAATCTACTTATATTTCACTTTGTTCTTCATACAAATCTATCATATGACTTCAGAAGACTTTATGACACTTTTAATGGTGTTTTTGTCCTTTCTGGAGCTTGACAGCCATGGCTATGATTATTAACATTTTCTAAATTATATGAAAGCATACTCTGTAAAACATGATTTTTCATTTTCAAATGATTTTTACTTACTCATGTCATTTCAAACCAATATGCTGCTATTTATGTTATGAAACAGTGAAGGAGAATTTCTGAGGAATCTAATTTGACATCTTCATTGACGTCAAACCTGGTGTAACATGTCAATGGCTCATTTTTTAAATGTTTTAGTCAACAGCAACTTACATTTCAATTGATTCCGCATACAAAGCTACTGTATGACTCCAGAAGACTTAGTATATAGTTTTGTGTCTTATGGACTACATTTATGACAGTTTTAATGGTTGTTTGTGTGCTTTTTGAGGCTTGACAGCCATGCTCATTATTCTTCAAATTGTCAGCGTTATATAACACCATGCAATGTGCTGCTACTTGTTTCTTTGTGTTTACAAACCCATACACTGTTATTTTTGTCATGAAACACAAGGTGAATTTTTGAGGAATCTTATTTGACATCTTTAGTGATGTCAAACCTGCAGTAATGTGTTAATGCCCCATTTTCTATTTTCAGATTTTCAGTGAATACAGACTTAAATTTTAGTTTCACACACAATGCTATGACTTCAGAAGACGTGTATATAGTGTTTGTGTCTTATGGACTACTGTTATGACACTTAAACAGAGTTTTTGTCGTTTTTCCAAAGATTACAAGTAAAAAACTATTTTATTCTTTTCTTTAAAATGTTTAATACGGTGTGCAACCTGTCATTTTTTAATTAACTGCAAAATTTACTAGCAATGACTGAGTGAAAATTATTTCAAAGTAAATCCTATACCTACACCTTTTTGTTCATTTAAATTTGATTATTTTGATATTTGTATTTTATTTAATATATATATATATATATATATATATATTTTATTTTTTTTTTTTTTATTTTTTATTTTAATTTAATTTAATTTATTTATTTATTTAATTATATTTTTTTTTGTGTGTGTGTGTGTGTGTGTGTGTGTGTGTGTGTGTGTGTGTGTGTACAGGTTTGGCAAATAGTGACAATGAGTAAAGAAATGGGAAATCCCATCAACTGTATAAACCGATTAGTTTATTAACTAATTAAAATAACACATTTATAATTAGAATTTTTTAAAAGCCTTCCTAGAATGAACAGTTGACAAATAAATAAAAAAATGAATTATGCATGAAATGTATTTCGGCCCCCGCAGTGTTATTCTTATAGTGTTATAAGCATGACCCTATATGCGCTTGTGGATATTTAAGAGCTTTATAACTCTCCAATCACATTCGATCCATAAACAGTGTGATGGAGCGCACCATTAGGCCCAGAGAAACAATTATATTTAATTATGTAAATAGCTGAATCACCCAATAAAATCCGAAGAGGAATGGAAAAGGCAGCCAGGTCAGCAGATATTTTGAGAGGCGCTGGAATAGCTCACTCTTGCGAGTTGCGGCATCACAGCTTGATTTTCACAGTCACAATCTCCAGAGTTAATTGAAGTCAATAACATTCAGCCCCCAGGGTGGAATTTAAATGGTTTGTTGCAGGTGAGTACTTTAAACCCTACAATACTTTGATTTATACTCTCTCGCTCTTGTGGAAGAAAAAAAAAAAAAAAAAAAAAACATTCTATGGCACAAAGCAAATCGCACAAAGGACAGAGGTAATTGTGATCACAGCATTCTTGTACAACATTTCTACAGACACAGGGAAAAATCAATATCAATTTGACAGAGTTCAAGGAAAGACGAGTCGCCTTGCACCGCGCACACAATGCCACAAACAACTTCAATATCACTCGCTCATTCAGAAAAAAAGACCGTATGAGGAACAAAACAGCCAATAATTAGTCACTAACATGAATAAACCTCGATGAAAAGAAGACCTGGATGAATTTCCAGACTGGTTTGCCACTGCAGTAAGCTGGATAATCAAGTGATAAAGGATAAAAAGAAAGCTTTGATATCAGACTCAAATTGAAGTGTCAAACTAAGATAATAAACACACCCTTTGAGCAACACTTGTTTGTGCATTAGTTCTCAAAAGAAGGATAAAAAACTTTACTGTCGCAGTAGGAAACACCTTTACAACAGCCTTACAACAGCTGTGACAGCTAATTCTGCTACTCAAATGGAAATATAGAGGTAATAGAAGATAAGTATGCAGCATAATAATGGTCTCAAAGGCTTGAAAAACAATATGGCTCCGTAAAGATCCGAAAGGTTCTTTTAAAGTAGAAAAAGGGTCTTCAGATTATTAAAATGTTCTTCACACTAAGAAAAATAGGTTCTTTTAAGAACAGTCAATTGAAATGTTCTTTGAAGAACCCAAAATCATTGCAAAAATGCCTTTTTTGGGAGCCTTTATTTTTAAAATTGTACTGAAAGGGTTTGCTAAACTCTCAGAAATCCCTCTATTTTCTTGTCATGGTAGGACTTCAGTAGGTCATACTAATTAATACATTTGTTAATGGAAATAACATTAGGGTCAAGTGCAGGTTTAATTTTAATGCACCGGTTATGTCTTTTAATCAAGATGAATCTGAACAACATGTCCTCTTTTTGAGGGATCAATGTAATGACATTAAAAATTAATTTTAAACAGTGAATTATCAGACAAGCCTCTCTCTGGAGAAAGCTTCTATAATTATTATTAGCTAATTGTTTGTAGTTTTATTAAACAGCCGTGCTTATAATTTAACCTTGCAAAATCTGTAAAATGTTTAGGACTAGTCTGTGTAATCCGGGTCAATATAATTAAGGCATGTCAAAAAACTCCAATCTCGTTTTCGTCTTCAACTTCAAAATCTTCCTACTTTGCTGTTTTACCTTTTTTTTTTCACTGTTTGATCTTCTTTGCATGTTCACTTTGTAAGCACTGGGTTGGTACCTCTGCAGCGATGTAGGAAGTTGGGGAAAAAAACAAGATGGGAGTTTTTCGACATACCCTAACTGTATTGACCCGGAAAAACACGCAGACATAAACGAGCGTTTGAGGTTAAAAAGTATATAAATTGTCAATTTGTTTTGAAAATGACCGATCACTTCGCTAGATAAGACCCTTTTCACTCGGCTGGGATCATTTAGAGCCATTTGAAGCTGCATTTAAACTGCATTTTGGAAGTTCAAACTTAGGGGCACCACTGAAGTCCATTATATGGAGATAATTCCTGAAATGTTTTCCTTAAGAAACATAATTTCTTATTGACTGAAGAAAGAAAGACATGAACATCTTAGATGACAAGTGGGTGAGTAAATTATCTGTAAATTTTTGTTCTGGAAGTGAACTTATTTAATAAACAGCTGTGCTCTTAATTTTACTTATTGCAAAATCTGTATGACATTTTTGCATTATTTTGGAAGAACTTTGACTCAAATTGCTAGTAAATTTATTAAACAGTAATTTCTTATTCATTCTACTCGTAGATGTGTGATATGGCTGTGATTCGGCGTAGCCGTGTGCCGTAGGTAATCACAGCGTACAAAAGTGTGTTAATAAAAAGAGACAACAATGGAGTGTCTTTAAAAACACTCTTTGTGTGAATTAATTCCTTCCGCCATGATTTGACAGCTGAGCCCAAGCCTCCATTACTAATTAAAAAATGTCACTTTAGAACTAGTAACGAAAGAACGTTGAGTTGCTTTATTGAAAGCTTACTGTTTTACTGTATTAAAAGCTCACTGTATTATGTAAAGTATTATGAGAGAGAGATGAAGTGAGCGAGTGAGATTACCTGCAAGGCCTGCACGATAAATCGTAATGAAATCGCAATCTCGATTAATCAAAAGCTGCGATTGTCATACATATTTGTCAGTGAAGCATGGTTCTGTGATCAGCAGCAAATCTCCATCCGAAGGCCAGAGGGCACTCTCGCGCGGAAACACTGAAGACACTATCGCTGCAGCTGAATAAACAGAAGATTTAACTGCTTTCATTGATTCAATGTGACTAATAAACACACAGCTATGACAATGTGTGGTTTATCTGAGTTCTTCTATTATAATTTTACTTATAATACAGTATATAATAATGCAATGCCTTTATCACTGCTTAGAATACTGTGAATATTATGCGTGCCTCATTCTGTGTAAAAAGCCACATTATCTCACAGAAGAATTTATTTCAAACACTGGACTGACATTATGAAGTGAGTTTGGAGTAAAAACGTTGTTAAATGTGGAATTTTCACACAGGTGTAGCAGCATTTCTACACAGAGCCATAGTTCACAGAGAAGCTACGCAAACAGCTGTTATTATCTCAAATTTATTTTGATTTCATAATCGCTCGATTAAATTGTGTGCGATAATGAACGCGATATAGCGTAGCTTTTCAGTGAACTACAGCGGTGTACTAAATGCTGCTCCACCTGAACGAACCTGCTGGAGATTTACTACTGATTACACAACCGGCTTCAGTTAAAAAATGTGCATGACAATCACCTTCGATTAATCTTGCAACCCTATTACCTGCATCTGATACAGCATTCATTCTTCAGCTCAATCTCATATTCACAATAAAACATTAATTTTAACGTCCACTGAGGAAAGCGATATCTTTGTCATACTATCCTTTCATCTGTTAAGGGTGATTTCCTATGACGCTGCTGCTCAGTGGATTTGTTGGGTGCATCTTACAAGGCATTGTTGAAAGTAAAAATAACTTCCTTGTTTACAACCGTTTCAGTTTTTTTTCAATATTAAAGTCTTTACTGCTGACTCACTCATTATTATTCATATAAAATATAATTTGAATAATAATATTTAATAAACAACAACAAAAGCCATTATAAAAGCTGCAAGGCAATTCAGTCAAAAGTACAAAGGCAGCTCTCTGATATACAGCATGAAATTTACATAAAATATAACGTGATGAGATTTTGCCAAATCTATTTGCTCTGGAACAGATTAAAGAGACCACAGACTGCCCATTAGATTTACCAAAATGAATTATATCTCATGTTTAACCATTAAAGAGACATCAGAGCCAACAGCAAATTCCAGAAGATCTGGTTAAGGTGAGGCTGCTCTCAGCGGGTTCATGAGCGTTGAACAGCCGCGGATGGCCAGGAGCTCATATCTCCGAAAAACATAGAAAGCAAATTTTTCAAATAGACTTGATCTTTATTAACAAACCACATATTTGAAGTCTAAACTACATTTGCGCCTAAAAAGAACTCTTAAAACTACATTTCGTGACATAAAAACAGTATTATTTATAAAATAACTAAATTATAGTTGATTTTTGCCATGACACTCAGTATGAGAAATACCGCATGCAGAAGTGATAAAAAAGATTAAATAGTTGGAGTTCTGTTATCACTACAATATCACACTCCAGGAAAAGGCTCTTAGCCACTCAGATTTGAGGAAAAGAAAAAAAAAAAAAAAACTGTTGTACAAATGTATATAACAAACAACCCCTGCTGGGGTTTGTATACTTCCATATTGTACCCAAAACAAGTTTGCATCCTCTTTTCGTGTCTTTGCGTGACACAAGAGTTTCCAAGTTTGTTTTGGAGCAGATGGTTTCAGATGGTAGCAACTCATTCCATCTCATGCTGCTTCACTTCTGAACGGATAAACACAAGTCAAAACGTTTGTGTCGTGAGTGAGTTCTGCATTGATAAATGAATGAGGAACCCAGTCCCCTGCAGACAAGACTGCTATAAACGCACCGCTGACACCAGCCCACTTATCCCACAAGCTTCCATGGATATGGGACAAGGTCTTCCGTTTATTTTTAGACTTACAAGATCTTTCCAAACCTGAAGCTAGCTGTCACAGATTACGCTCCCTAGTTCCTTATAAACACACAGGCATTCTTAAAGGATCGAGTGTGATGAATACATAGATGAGCTCGGACTGATGGGTTGAAAATAGCCCGGTTTTATTCTCACGCCATTGCATCACTTCTGTGTTCCTCAAAATAACAAGTTTAGGCCTACAATGAAGACAATAGGGAATCATTAGAGAGCTTGATGACTGCTGGATTCCGTGTGGTCGTCTGTCCAACTGCTGCGAAGTAATTCTGGTAGATCTGCTCACATAAATAACAAGGAAGTCAGGATGTTATTGTTCCAGAAGAAAAAATAGCCAAATGATTTATAATTTAAACAGAGCTCAAAGGTTTGTAGGACACTAACTGCATGATTTCCAGACAGGCTAGACCTGGGCTAAACTAAACTGGCAATAATGATCCATTGCAATTATTTTAAGTCATACTGAGGCAAGGGTCTATGCTTTTAATGCAGCTTTATATATAATATTATCAGAAACGTGTGTCTGCAATTACAGGGTCAAAACAGGCATAACTAGAAAGGTTTGTTGACAACATGAGGGTTGGCACCAATGTTATTTTTGTGTCACTGAGATACTGTTTGCTTTTTTTTCTTAACATTTTTAAAGTAATTTATTGTTATTATTATTATTATTATTATTATTATTATTATTATTATTATTATTATTATACAGTTTTGTGTAAAGATTGTGTATAATTTTAGTTAATATAATTAATAATTAATTACTATAACTTTTAATTAATTGATGAATTACTATAATTATTACCTTATATTTAACTGAAATAAATGTAAGTTTTTTTTTTTTTTTTTTTTTTTTTACGGTTTCAGTTTTAGTGTTAATTGTAGTTGACTTCAATATCCCTGATCAGCACACAAAAATATTGCAGAGAAAATGCTGTATTTATATATATATATATATATATATATATATATATATATATATATATATATATATATATATATATATATATATATTACATATTACATATATTATATATTAACAGATAATTTAATTTAATTTTATTTGATTTATTTTTTCCCTGTGAAACATGAATATTATGTCTGACTGATTTGGTGAAAAGATAATAAAATAACTAGTATTTTTATTTTATTTTATTTTATTTTATTTTATTTTATTTTATTTTATTATTTATTTTATTTATTTTATTTTATTTATTTTATTTTATTTTATTTTATTTATTTTATTTATTTTATTTTATTTTATTTTATTTTATTTATTTATTTTATTTTATTTTATTTTATTTTATTTTATTTATTTATTTTATTTTATACTACAGCAGTTCATAACAAAATCCAAATAGCAATATGTACAAAGCAAAGTATTTGGTTAAATTGTTGAAGCTCAAGTTTTTATGTATTTATGTATGTATGTTGTTTGTTTGTTTGTTTGTTTATCCAAAAAGTCCTCAAATTCTATCGTCAAATTATTCTATTCATTTATTTTCGTGTTGATTTGTCTCACAATCATCATTCTGAGAAAAGAATAAGAAGAAGAAAAAGAAGAAAAAAAATGACAATCTGGTGGCCAATCTATTTTTTGGCAATTGGAACCCAAGTGTGAGTTTATCGAGTATACCATTACAATCCAAATAAAAATTTGAAGTCTCAGAACCAAGAGTTAGAAGCACATAAATGTGATATTTATCAGTTTGCGGCACTACAGAGTTTAAGACCTGTTCCCCAACAGTGGATACAAATCTTCCCACCGTTTTACTGACCGCCAGAAAAATAATAATAAAATCAACAGACACAATAGGAGCCACACACCTTCAGTGGCCCCAAATGTAACTAGTTTTACTGGTATTGCAACAACTTCAAACAGCATAAACCCTCCAGCTCAGTGTATTTTTCAGTTTAATGAGGCGCTGTTTTGACCGGAACCCGTTACCTTTGGAGTAATACATACATGCTTTGTGTTCATCACGTCTTGTAAATGTTTCCCATCCATGCATGCAGCACAGTACACAATCCGGCTCCGAAATTAGTATCAGATGCTCACACTCGCCTAAAAAGCTCATTGCGCCTGGATGACTTCCAGACCCTTTCTCCTTTACGGTGCTTACCGATCGCATATATATTCTGAGTGCGAACCGTAACTCAGGGCTCAAGCCTGAAACTAAAAACAGACCCGACTTGGCAGCTACGGAGCGCTGATGGTCTACAGACCCTCGCTAAGCCTTAAACAATCAGAAAACAAGAGTTCACCCCTGGAGCAGCGAGAATGCACACAAACCAGGCTGCAGGGCTGTTCTAGACCCTTCTCCCGTAAGGTTTCAACCGATCTGAAATCAGGCCTGCAGCTTGTTTTACGACAGTGTTTAGGTCTCAGGCAGGATGTGGTGATACCAAAGCAGTGAAAAACACTGGCTCCTATCCAGAGCTCCGGAGAAAACTCCACAGTGTTATTTGAACTGCATGTGATGTGTTTGTATAATCACACTGTAACACAATATGATCATTTTAGCTAATGGGGAGATGCACATTAAGTGGGGATTGCTATGGCACGTGTCACTATTACACTTGCTCATAATTGAGGTTAGGGACGTGTAATTTGCCCTGAACTATTTGTGGTATGGACGTGTGCTATTACTTTGTTTACACCTTTGGCTTGGTGGACAAATACACTGGCCAGAAATCCCTCAGACTTGCGCTGAAGGAGGGATTTGAGGTTTGTCTGAGACCGGAATATATCAGAGGCTTGTGCCGGATCTTTTAACCACTCAGAAAAGCCTGACACCCAACTAGAAAACCCTTGAAACATGCAAAAAATACTCAAAACACCACAGCATCATGGTGGCCCCTTCAGAAGTTTTTAAAATCTACACTATAAAAAAATTTATATGAAATGCATTTATTTCATGCTAAGTATAGTACAAATATATTTACATATTTATATACTTAACAAAAATACCCTGCAATTATACTTTTAACATACTAAATTTGTATACTTAAAGTCTGTGAAACTGGAACAACTAATTTAGTACTTAACGCACTTTAATTGTGTGGAACTAGTGCTGAAATCCAACTAAATATATTCTGAAGTATATTTGATTGTGCTAAAGTGGAACTATTGCAAGTATACTTAAGGTACACTTTAAATATTTTGCATTTAAAAGCCGGTATTGTTTAAAGATCATACAATTCTCATCAAAAGTGACACTGAAACAATTTAGGCTTAATATTAAGAAATATGCATTGTGTACTATTAAAATAATAATAATAATAATAATAATAATAATAATAATAATAATAATATATATATATATATATATATATATATATATATATATATATATATATATATATATATAATAAAAATATATATATATATATATATATAAATATATATATATATATATATATATATATATATATATAATATATATATATATATATTTATTTATATTTTATATTATTTTTTTTTTTTTTTTTTTTTTTTACAAATGATTATCTTTTTTTTATGGCTACTGGAGTTATTTGAAGTCTTAATGATAAATCAGTCTTAATGATAAATTAATGATTAAAAAAAATAATAAAATAAAATAAAATAAATAATGTCAATAATGTCAATAATGTTTTAAATACAGCAGTTCATAACAAAATCCAAAATGCAATCTGTACAAGTTATTATTTATTTTATGTATTTATGTATGTATGAATTTATGAATGTTTGCTTATTCAAAAAGTCATCAAATTCTATCTTCAAATTACTCAGGTACCCTCAGGAACTGGTAGCAATGACATACTGACAGTGACTGTCAATGTCAAAATAAATGTTTGCAGCATTATTGAATATATAAATTCTTAAAATAAAGTTGTTTTTTTTTTTTTTTTTTTTGGTATTGATTCATCTGACAGTCAGCTGAGAACATTTTGGGACAAGAAAAAAAAAACAATCTGGTGGTTAATCGATTTTTCGATAAATGGAAACATTTAATATTATATTTATGTTATTATTATATTATTATAAATATTATTATATGATATTTAAATTAACATTTTAAAATAATTAATGAGAACATTTTCAAAAATGTCAGTTTTAAATATTAAGATACTGAAGACTGGAGTAATGATGATGAAAATCCAGCTTTGCATCACAGGAATAAATTACATTTTAAAATACATAAAAGTAGAAAAGAGTTATCTTAAATATTACACAATATTTAGTTTTTACTGTATAAAAATGCATGCTAGCATATTTTTAATATGACCTAATTAATTAAAAATGTTGACTAAAACCAGATGCTTTCCTAAACACATGATTCCAGCAGATCAAAGCAGGTGATTTTGAATTACAGTTTTGTGCGCCTCAAAATCAAAGGACAAAACTGTTTTCCGCAGCACATTTTTCTCTCATTACTCGCATCCTATTTTCATCCTTCAACTGATGTGGTGACCAGTCCAATTGGAAAACTATTGTAAACACTGTCAGCGTCATGTCACATTTTTGGTAACCACGTCTAAGATCTTTTTGGTGCCACACTGGCATTTCCTGTGAACAGAGCACGCTATTCATGAGATATTCACTTTGAAAAATTCAAAAGACTTGTCTTGATGTCAGCTGGGTGATGTAAGTGGATCAGTCTTATCAGATCATTGCTTCACCCAGACAATGAACATGCCCTGTAATTCAAAATCAATGAGTCATTGAGGCTTGAAAATCTGATGCTGGACCGAGACAGTCGGATGAGCGCTGGCTAATAGACCGAACGGCAAATGATTGCTGGATATTTATTAGTGCGGTACGTTTGGAAAGAAACTTGAATTATTCATGTCATTCAGTTTTAGGTGACCTTTTTCAAAACATCCAGGTGCGTCGGGAGACAAAAAAGTGTTGCATGACAAAAAGCCACGCAAAAAAAGCCACGCTGCGACGACCTGAACTCTCTGACAGGGGTCAGTTTCAGATGCTGGCGCTTCTACACGGGGGATAAACACATACGAGACGAGACAGTGGTAGCTAGATCTTTCTGTGTGTGTGTGTGTGTGTGTGTGCAAGGCTTTGTTGACCTCTGTTGACACAAAGATCCTTGTATGATGTACCACTTCAAGGGCACTTTGATGCCAAACTTTGACAAGTGCACATTTCTGCAACTTTTTGCATTAATTCCCCAGCCAGGAACCGAGTGACCACGGCTCGTCGTGAATATCAATGTCAAGCCTGTCAGACGAAGCAAAGACGAGCCAGTGGGATGATGGCTGATGTAACCTGGTGCCAATGTAATTCACCATCTAATTGATACCACAACTTCTGCTCCAATCGGGGAGAAGCTTGGGGATATATGTACGCATTAATTTCCCTGATTAACATGGGAATATATAAAAGCAATACCGCCAAGAGAGGCTGTACATCACAGTAATTTTAACATGGTTGAGGGGTGTACTATGCCAAGTGGAAAATTCAAACGCATCCTCAAGAGGCTTAGTGCTTTTATAAAATGATGGCAACAGCAATACAACAATGTGCTGATGTAAATAATCACAATAAATAATTCATCAGTCCTAAGCAAGTAAATAATGCAACACAGGTATGCATTGCAATTTCAGGGGTGTGGCAGTGAATTAGCATAAATGGTCTTCTTTTATAATTAGTTCTGTCTTTCAAGTCTTTTGAAGTTAGTTAAACTGCATAAATGTTTTTTATTAGCCAAAAAAATGACATATAATGAAGGTATTCTATCGCCTTTTTGAATTGACGATGTATCAAAGATCATTTTCTAAACAAAACCTTTGCACTTTAATATGCACTGCCATTGAAAATTTGGGGTTACTAAATACAGATTAACGGATTAACTGTGGTTAATGGTAGCATATAATTCAACCGTAATTAAAAGTGTGTTCAAACAAGGGTCATCCAATTAGATATATCTCTTTACTTAAATATGTGACTTTTAATCTTACAATTCTGACTTTTCTCAGAATTGTGAGGGATTTTTTTTTTTTTTTTTTTTATAATTGAGATATAAACTATGTCTCTCTCTCTCAAACAAAACAAAACAAAACAAAACAAAACAAATGATGAGATAAAAGTTGCAGGTCAGAATTTCGAGATATATGAACTCAGAATTGCGTAAATTCAGATGTAAAAGTTGTAGATTTAGAATTCTGAGGAAAAAAAAAAGTCAGAATACTGAGTTTATATCTTGCAATTCTTGCAAATAAACTATGTCCCTCAAAAAGTAAATATATAATAAATAATAAAAAATAAATAAATAAATAAATAAAATAAATAAAATAGCTAAAAGTTGCAATCACTTCTTATTTATTTATTTATTTATGTATTTTATTCAGTGGTGGGGGACAAACACAGAATTGCAAGATGTAAACTCGTCATTCTAAAAAAAAAAAAAAAAAAAAAAAAAAAAGGCAGAATTCTGAGATATATGAATTCAGAATTGTGTAACTTCAGATGTAAAAAAAAAAAATACATTTAGAGGCAAAAAGTCAGAATACTCAGTTCTTGCAAATCTTGCAATTCTTGCAAAAAAAAAAAACTCTCTCCCTCCCAAAAACAAAGCATTGAGGTAAAAGTTGCAATCACTTCTTTATTTTATTTTACTTTATTTTATTTTATTTTAATTGCAAGATGTAAACTCATAATTAAAAAAAAGAAAAAAAAAGAAAAAGAAAAAAAAAGGGCAGAAAATTCAGATGTAAAAGACGTAGATTTGGAATTCAGAGAATACTGAGTTTATATCTTGCAATTCTTGCAAATAAACTCTCTCCCTCAAAAAAAATAAAATAAAATAAATAAATAAAAATACATAATACAAATAATAAATAAATACAAAAATAAATTTGAGGTGAAAGTTGCAATCACTTTTATTTATTTATTTATTTATCTATTTTATTTTAGTCAGTGGTGGGGACAAACACAGAATTGCAAGATGTAAACTCTGATATATGAACTCTGTTTAGTTGTGTAAATTCAGATGTAAAAGATATAGATTTAGAATTCTGAGGAAAAAAAAAAAAAAGTCTGAATACTTGCAATTCTTGCAAATAAACTCTCTCTCCAAAAAAAAAAAAAAAAAAAGGTAAAAGTTGCAATCCCTTCTTATTTATTTATTTATTTCAGTGGTAGGGGACAAAAAAAAAGTCAGAATTCTGAGATATACTCAGATACTATAACTCATAATTGTGTAAATTCAAAATTAAAAGATGTAAATTTAGAATTCTGAGCAAAAAAAGTCAGAATACTGAGTTTATATCATGCAATTCTTAAAATAATCTAAATTGTGATAAAAAAGAAAAAGAAAAGAAATGTGAGATTAAAAAAACAGCAACTACTTTTTTATTTATGTATTCTTCCATACTCGCAACATGCTGCTAAATGCATTCCATGCCGCTATTCTGACATACAGCAGTGAAGACACAAGACAGACTTCCACATGTCACTTGCCTGTTCTACTTCATAATGCATAAATCTACTGGGTATACTTTACATTTTCCACGTCTGCTGAAAGAAAGTCTCGGACACTGGGTTACAATTACGGCTGCAAGCTTTAGCTACACTTATGCCACCATTACATTCAACCATAACAGCAGAAAAGCAATTAGTTTAAGAGAAAACTACTCAGCAGGCACAATTATTTCACATATTAAAAGCAAAAAGTGAAAGGAGCCATTTCTCCTCCATCTCCATTGTAAAAGGAAAGGCGTCTTGAGGCTACACATGTGGCCATAATTGATTCGCAGCACCTGACAGCTTTGGTCATGCTATCAACTCCACTTTAGAGACTTCCTCAGGGAAAAGCACATTAGTGCAAGTTGTGATGCTTTAATTTGATGCAGTTTCTTTCATTTCCAGATCTGTTTGCGTCTGTCTGTCCAACCTGTCGCATTCGTAAGCACATGCTAGGTATTCGGTATATTTATATTCAAAGACGTCTACTCTATTATCCTGTGATTGATCTTGGTACTAATTAGCTGTGCATGAACAGAGTGAGTTACTGTGTATCTGCACCAAAGTGTGACAGCTATTATTAATGTAGGAAATGTTAAATCAAAGCCAATTACCTGCAGAATGAGGGCAGACTTATTAAAGCAGAAGTTTACCTCATGCATACAAAAGATCTAGAGATTTACACAGCCGCAGAAGGTAAAATGAGTTTGCAGAAGCTTTGGAAAATTATCCCTATTTAAGACTGCATTACTTGTTGACTCAGGACAACTTCTTTTAAAATTCTACATTCCTTAAGAAACCCTGAAAATTCTGTGAGTATTTACAACTCAATCCACCTGTATAAAAAATAAAACAAAATAAAATTAAATAAAATTAAATAAAATTAAATTAAATAAAATTAAATTAAATTAAATTAAATTAAATTAAATTAAAGGACTAATGCACTCCAAGTCTGTCAATATTTTTACTACTCAACCTAAATCCATTTGCAGGGTAAGTAAGTAAGTAAGTAAGTAAGTAAGTAAATAAATAAATAAATAAATAATCACCCAAAATATATATAAAATAAAAATTAAACTTAATTTTTTTTAACTTTCCTATTTTTACAAGTCTTCTGAAAGCTATATTTTTCCAGTCTGCATACACAGCTGCCACAATAATGGGTCACATGATAAATTTAATAAATAACACATTTTTATATTTTCCTCACACAAAACTACCACTTCTGAGACTTGAAATACAGTGCATATGTCATTAATACTAAATTTATGGTGCTTCTAAAATGTTCTGATCATCACTTAGAGCTTGATTTTAAGTTTACAGAAGTTTTGAAAAAATATCCCTATTCAAGACTGCATTACTTGCTGACTCAGGACAACTCCTTTTGAAACTCTACATTGCTTAAGAAACCCTGAGATTAAAGAAATAATCAGACCTGAAAACCTGAAACCTGAAAAGTCTGTCAGTACTTCTGTCAGAACTCAACCTTGTTCCACCTGTAGAAACAATAAAATAAAATAAAATAAAATAAAATGCCCAATTCCAACCTGAAAAGTCTGTCAGTATTTTTACTACTCAACCTAAATCCACTTGCAGAGTAGGTAATTAATTAAGTAAATAATAATAATAATTATATATATATATAATATATATAAGTCTTTTATAAGTCTTTTAAAAGCTATATTTTTCCAGTGTGCATAAACAACTGCCACAATAATGGGTCACATGACAAATTTAATAAATAAGTATCTCAGTATTTACAACTCAACCTTGATCCACCTGCGGAAACAATAAAATAAATGAAAAATAAAATAAAATTAAATTAAATTAAATAAAACAAAATTAAATTAAATTAAAGGACTAATGCACTCCAACCTGAAAAGTCTGTCAATACTACTCAACCTAAATCCACTTTATAATTAAAACAATTTTTTTTTTTTTTTTTTTTTTTTTTTTTAACTTTCCTATTTTTACAAGTCTTCTGAAAGCTATATTTTTCCAGTCTGCATAAACAACTGCCACAATAATGGGTCACATGATAAATTTAATAAATAACACATTTTTATATTTTCCTCACACAAACTACCACCTCGGAGACTTGAAATACAATACACATGTCATTAAAACTAAAATAGTGCTTCTGCTTCTGATCATCGCTTAGAGATTGATTTCAATTCACTTACAGTTGCATAATGATCCTTCAAAATCTTTCCTTTTATGTTCAACAGGAAAAAATACCAGCATAACCCAAGGTAAGTAAATAATGAGCAAATTTGATTTTCAGATGAACTATTCTTGCAAGTCCACACAGACCCACGGTGTATAATTTTCTGCATTAAGCTGTTTTTGTTTTGAGATAAGCGGTATTGATATGTGGTCACAATCTGTTTATTACCGTGTTAACGCAAAGACAAACCGTGATAACGTTTAGTCATGCCACACTAGCGCTTACTGCATGCTAAACTCCAGTTTGCCAAGACAAAGCACGAAAGAGTTCAAAAGTTGGTGTTTGATATGAGATTTTGAGGCTGTTTTGTTGGTGTCAGGACTATGGAGCGGTGGTGGAGGGGGTGACTCATATTTTTGTGATGGATCCCACCGCTTCACAGTAGTAGAAGGGCTTGGCTTGCAAATACAAGCGACAGTGTGCTGAGTGAAAGAGACATGTTTATTGATGTCGAGCATCCTGAGAGGTAAGTGACAAAAAGATCTCAAGGGAGAGAATTGCTGAGTGTGTGTGTGGCGGTTTACCGTGCTTGCCCTAAATAATCGAGATTTTACGGAAGGTAGACAACCGCCTTCAGTGGATAGTTATTGCTTTGCCCAGGCTATAATACACTAATGTCAAAAAATAAAAAAAGAGAAAACATTTTCCGTTCACTAAAAGGGATGTAATGCCACCGTGGAGGCTTTATTGATACTTTGTTTACCGCAGAACCCAACCTATCCTCGGATGTGCCTCATTCAATGCATAGCTCCACAGAGGTTCAGTGTAATCTAAACCTGGTCAATACTAATAACATCAAAGCTTTCAGTTTGATCATGGGAGTCCAAGTTTTGCCCTGTATTAATCTTGTTTTTCAGGTACAACTGTAAAAGAGCAAATTAAACTTTGTTATATACTAAAAGGAACTACTGTGCTTTACAGAGAGCAGTCATGTTCTTTAAAAGTCTTTCAAATCATGCATTTATTATTAGGCTACCACTGTGAAGTTTTACAGTATTCTTTGAAGACCAGTTTGTTCTTCTCTATTCTCAAAAGCACACAAAGAAGCACTGAAATCTTATCTTCGACCGATTCTCTTCTTGCTCTAGCTGCTCAGAAATTCTTTTTCATGATTAAGATGTATAAATAATAAGGATTTAAAAAAAAAAAAAAAAAAAACAATCAAGATAAAAAAAAAAAAAAGAGTGCATGTTTACTTTCACTCACAAATACAGCTTAGACCTAAATGTAACCTGGGAACACAAAACCAGTCATTAGGGTCAATTTTTTTTTAGGGTCAATCATTTAAAAGCTGAATACAACTATTTAAAAATTTAAAATCTAAGGGTTCAAAAAAATTCTAAATATTGAGAAAATCACCTTTAAATTTGTTAGCAATGCATATTAACTATCAAAAATTAAGTTTTGATATATTTAGGGTAGGAAATTTACAAAATATCTTCATGGAACATGATCTTTACTTAATATCCTAATGGTTTTTGGCATAAAAGAAAAATCAATAATTTTGACCCATAAAGTGTATCTTTGGCAATTGCTACAAATGTACCCGTGCTACTTACCTGCGACTAGTTTTGTGGTCCAAGTTCACAAATATACATACTTAATATAGCAATTTAAGAAGAAAACGATCTAGATTTTTATGCTTGCGCAGACTGCACAACCAACTAACAAGTATACAGTAGTCAACATTTGAAGTGGATCAAAAAAGTTAATCAAAGTTGTCCTAAGACAAGAAGGGGTATTGTTTTTATCTTCTTAGGACAACTTTAATGGAAGGTTTTGATCCACTTTAAATGCTGACTAGTGTATACGATCGTTATTCCACAATTTGCAGTCCTGCATAGATTCTGCAAGTATTCTCTAGCTTATATACACCATCTGTACACCGACATGCTACAACGCACCGTACCTCTGCATTTGGAAATGCATTTCATGAATCAAACACTGTTCTCTGCAGTCCCTCCCTTCAGAAAAAAAAAAAAAAAAAATGCATGCTAAGTTTTAACTAAGATGACATTTAACTGGATATATAATAAATCAGTTCAGTGTTTACTCTACGGTAATCTTGTCTTGACAAATGAATGTTGAACAGATGCTTCCCTCCAGGCCACCCACTAAATAAATAAATAAATAAATAAATATTTACTATATATATATATATATATATATATATATATATATATATATATAAATGAAAAGTTCAGATGCAAAACCAGCTAAAAGCCAGCTTGGTCAAAAATGAGATAATAATACTGAGTGAATGCTCCTGACACATAGTATACGTCCATCAAATACTTTTACTTCAAACTCGCTAAATTCCAGCCTCAGCCCAATCAAAAGTATCAGTATTTACATAGAAACCTATACAAAGTAGCCAGAAAGAAATGCTAATTTTAAAGAAATACGTCAGATGGATTTAGAGGCTTTTGCATCTGAACTCTTCATATATTATTATTATTATTATTATTATTATTTTAATAATTCCAACATTGCTGGTTAGTTTTATACATAAAGGCCTTGGAAACGGTGACAGTGGATTCTCATTTTCTCATTGGGCATTTGGGGCAAAATGCCATTAAAATACCCTCCAAATGCATAATGTGTGGAAAAAAGCTAGTGTGCTTTGTCAGTATGGGTCAAGAACAAAAAAGCATCAAAACAATAAAAGTTTAAAAGCTTTTCTTTATACATTAAAATATGTTCTGTTTGATTTATTCATTTATTTATTTATTTTTTCTGCACAAAAATGAGGACTATAATGCATTTTAACCATAATTTACAGAAGACACCTGCTAAAATGTCATTAAGTGTAACAGTGGTTTGTATGCCAAAAATCTTGTCAGGCATATTTAGAACAAGGATCATTAGATGACATTAAAAGACAAAATACTAATTAACTGTCATTTAAACTCTTTTCGCATCTTTGCCATTATCTTTCAAACCGCTAGGCTTTACCCATTTGTCAGCAAGACGTTTTTAATAATTTAGAATAAAGCATGATGTAGCATGGTGTCTTTTTCTTTTATATATATATTTTTTTATTCCATTAAAAGTGTTTAATAAATATTCCTAGGTCGCAATTGCAGCAACCAGATATCTATTTGCATACTAAGGAATTAGTCTCCCTCTCATATATTTATATGCATAGGCACACAGCACCATTTAAAGCCGCCTGTATAGCAGTCTTGCAGCCAAGAGAAAACAAAACAATTTCACCCAGCTTTTTATTTACAAAACTCAAAGCCTGAAACCTAAACCCACCTAAATCTTCAGCACTATTCGTTTGCAGCCTTGCAAGCACAGCCATTTCCTTCAGGAAATGCAAATGCACTTGGCCATATCTTCTTCTTTTCTTAACAAATGTGAACCTTTGTTTTTTTTTTTCTCATGGTATACCACCCACAGTATCTGCTCTGCTTGTGTTGTTGAGGTTTCAGGAAAGATGATTCACTGTGGTTATTAAAAAAAAAACCTAAAATATAGTATACCATAACTGTCCCTGAAGACTAAAGATAATGGTCATTCATAATAAAGATGGTGTGAAATGTTAATATCCTTTCAGGCGCTGCTGTGTCATTTGCTGGAGCGTGTTTCGATTAATTGGAGGTATATATTTCAAGCTAATAATTGTCATTTTTATCTGCATCTTAGGAGGATATATCAAGCATTATATCTGATGTAACAACGGTAACAGCCATCTGCCTGCCGTCTATGGCTTAAGAACTGCAGTTTAATTGGGAATGCCCAGGGAATGCAAATCCTGCTAGAGGCAATTCCTCTCACGACGGCTGCTTCTCCCTTAAGCAAGTCACTTAATTCATGTCCGCTCCAGGAATGCTCCTGGCCCCTGTGCACTGACCGCCCTCCTTGTGCATAAAAAAAAGCGAGGAAAAAAAATCTGCTTCTGCCAAATGCGGAACTAATGTTGACATCCGCTAAACCTGGAATATGTAAAAATGTGGAATACTTTTCCTCCTGCTTGCGCCGAAGTCTTCCGTATCATCAGCCAATTCATTTAAAGTTTGGCTCGTTCGTCTTACAGCTGCGGGGGAAATGCAGGTTCTGTTATCAAAGACTCATAATATGCAAATGAATTCCCTGAATATCAGTGTCATTCTGTTCTTTTCCCTCTGTGAAGTCATTCCAATCACACTGACAGGCGAACGGCGCCGAACTCGCATTGTACTCACTTAACAATGCGGGGATCAAATCCCTCAAGGCGTGTTCTTTAACCGACTCCGCACAAAGCTGAAATGCCATGCATCGCTGGCTATATACCAATGACGTTGCGCGCACGACGTGCAACAACGTGTTAGGGTATTTTGCCGAATGCTGTAACAACATGAAGGCAATGCTGGGAAAATAAACCAATGTTATGCACGGGATGCATTCTTGCATGGTTGCATTCCACTGTCACTTGGTTTCAAATCATACACTGTAGGCCTAAACTTTTCAATAATAGGCGGCTTATCACATTTTATGAGGATGCTGTCAAAGTGTGGAGGAGAATGTGAATGCTACAGTTAATAAACTGGGAATTCATTCAAATATAAATGAAGGATAAGGCCTGTTTCGCACATGCTGAATTTGCTTGTCTCACGGGTCACAAGTTTCACGCTGCCCACGTGAGCAGCATGAAGCTGCCGAGGCACATTATAAAACATGCTATACAGCTATTTAACAACATAGACTTTTGCAATTTAGACTTTTATGAAGTTTATATTTGCTGGACTTGGATAACATGGTGACATCAGTCAAACATCAATTGCTGCTATTCGGTAAATCTGCTGGAATCAAGACGACCTCAGGAGTTTCTAGCTGCAGTCTAAGGTTTGGCTTCTGTTCTGTGCAGATTAACTAGTATTTGAATGTAAATCAGACACCCTTTCTTAAAGCCTGTAATAACTGTCAGTGGTCCACGCCCGACAACCATTGTATAAATTATGGCCAGTATTAAAAGAAAATATTCAATATATAGTGACACAGATTCTCTGTAGGCTGAATCACCACTTACAATCCACAGACAAATTGTGGAACGAGTCAAAATGCACTGTATGTAGTAGCAATTTCTTTGCTTTTTAATTTTTCAGTGTATTTCGTGTTTGTGAAACTTACTTTTGATTCCTCCCCTCTTCTCTGCTGGAAGTTTGATATGTTTTTAGCAGCTACTGCAGCCAAGTTTCTGCCAGATGGCAGAAGCTATCATTTAATGGACTTCATCTTAGAACCCGGTATCTCTAGGACATGTTTGTTTTTCTTATTTATCTTTTTTAAACCGACCATCTGAAGTAGGAATGAGATATGCATAAATTTTTCAACGTATCTGTTTCTCTTCTGATAGCATCGATGTTTGCCACTGACATTTAGCAACACCAGTGTGAAGCGTTTCATCTTTATCGATGATTCTTCTTCATTCTGCACTTCTTTTTAGATATCCTCCTTTAATTTGTAACATCTATTAATTTGTAATTTGATGAATTCATCCAAGTGTGCTAGGATATAATTAGTGGTTCTTTCTATTTCTGTTGCTTAAATATGGTGTTAGAGATCTGAATCTTTTTGTGCTTAAAATGTGCAGCGTCTTGGGAAATTTGTTATCCCTTTCATAAGTGATCTAACGAACACCCTAGCTACCATCCAGAATACCCTAGCAACCATTCAGAACACCCTAGCAATGAAGCACTGAAGCAATACCCTAGCAACTACACAGAACACCACAGAAACCGCCTAGCAAAGCTCTTGCAACCACCCAGAGCCTCCTAGTAACCACCCAGCAATGCCCTAGCAACTATTCAGAACACCCTAGCAATGACCTACTGCTAGCAATACCCTAGCAACCACAAAGAACACCATAGAAACCACAGAGCAATGCTCTAGCAACCACCCAGAACACCCCAGGAACCATCTACTGTAGCAATACTCTGGCACCCACACAGAACACCACAGCAACTGCTCAGCAATGCTCCAGCAACCGCTCAGAACACCTTAGCAACCACTTAATATAGCAATGATCTAGCAACCACCCAAACACCCTAGTGATCATTTAGCAACGCTCTTACAACTACAAAGAACACCCTAGTAACCACAACTACCCTAGTAAACATCTAGTAATGCCCTAGCAACAATCTAGAACACAGCAGAAACCATCTACTGTAGCAATGACCACACAGAACACCCTTGTAACCACCTAGCAATGCCCTAGCAAATACCCAGAACACCCTAGCAACCACCCATAACACCTCAGTAAACAGCCACTGTAGCAATGCTCTAGCAACCATAAATAACACCATATAAACCACCTACCAACACTCTAGAAACCACCCTGAACACTCTAGTAATCTCTTATCAATGCTCTTACAACTACAAGGAGCACCCTAGTAACCACCCTACCCTAGTAAGCATCTAGCAATGTTTTAGCAACTACCCAGAACATTTTAGCAACCACCTACAGTAGCAGTGCCTTAGCAACCACACAGAACACCATAGCAACCACCCAAAACACCCCTGTAACCACCTACTGTAGCAATGCCCTAGCAACCCCACATAACACCATAGCAACCACCTAGCAATGTTCTAGCAAGCACCCGAACACCCTAGTGATCATTTAGCAAGGCTCTTACTACTACAAAGAACACCCTCCTTTCCTTTCCTTTCCTTTCCTTTCCTTTCCTTATTAACCCTACTGCTGCAATGCCCAAGCAACCACACAGAACACCATAGCAACCACCTAGCAATGCCCTACCAAATACCCAGAACACCCTAGCAACCACTCATAACACCTAAACATGTACAGTAGCAATGCCCTAGCAACCAGACAGAACACCATAACAACCACATAGCAATGCTCTTACAACTACAAAGAACACCCTAGTAACCACAGCTACCCCAGTAAACATCTAGCAAAGCCCTAGCAACCACATAGAACACCTTAGCAACCACCTGCTGTAGCAATGCCCTAGCAACCACACAGAACACCATAGCAACCACCTAGCAATGCCCTAGCAACCACACAGAACACCATAACAACCATATAGCAATGCTCTTACAACTACAAAGAACACCCTAGTAACCACAACTAGCCTAGTAAACATCTAGCAATGCCCTAGCAACCATCTAGAACACTTTAGCAACCACCTACTGTAGCAATGCCCTAGCAACCACACAGAACACCATAGCAACAACCTAGAAGAACCTAATAGCAACCACCCAGACTAAACCAAACCAGACTCAAACACCCAACTAAACACCTACTATAGCAATGCCCTAAAGCGACCACTCAGAACACCATAACAACCACCTAGCAATGCCCTAGCAACCATCCAGGACACCATAACAACCACCTAGCAATGCCCTAGCAAAACCTTAGTAATCACTCAGTAACGTTCTTGCAACCACAAAGAACACTCTAGCAACCACTACTACCTTAGTAAACATCTACCATTGTCCTAGCAACCACTCAAAACACCACGACAACACCTAGCAATGCCCTAGCAACCATCCAGAACACCCTAGCAACAAATACTGGAATCAGGCCAACCTCTCATATCTAGAATCAACTGAGATACTAAATAAATGTATTTTCTTCAAACCCAAGAACTGTGCATTTTCTTTTTTCTTTCTTAGCTAAATCATGACATACAAACTGCCATTAAAGATGTAGCACATTTTGCCCTGTTGTTTTCCCACTTGTTTGCCACCATAATTCATCTCTTTTAAATTCAGCTTCCCATCTCGCCATTGGCATGTATTAAAATCTTCCTGTCATATTTTACCCATCACTGACAAGCTGCCGTCTAACTGTGACAGCACATCATCCTGGACATAATCGCTCAAACGTGCAGATCTGTCCTGAGGATACTGACCACAGTCCAACAGAAGCGTACTGACCACCGGTGGCAAAACACAGTGCTTTATCTCTCTGCAGTTGCTGACGGATGACCAGGATCGATAAGAAAAAAAGCCTCTGCGCATACAAAACTATTTCTTAATTACAGTCTTTGAAATGGTCAGAAGCATGAATATTGCAGTCATTTCGAAGCAGGGAGACAGTATAATGTCATATAATGGAAAAATTAATTGAAAACATTCTTAGGCTGGCAAACCGCAGCCAATTGCAACGCCGCGGACAGATACTGTATCTGACAGGGAAAGACAATCCACTAAAATTCTTTCTCCAGGCATCATTATGACTCATAACTCCACTGCTGAGTTAGTTAACAGTCCACTTGAGCTTGAACATCTTGTTACTTACATGCCATTTATCAGATACTTTTCATCCAAAGCGACACACAGTGCACTAATTGCAAGGACAGTTCATCTAGATTTAAGTGTCCTGCTAAAATCTGCAGTGCTAATAGAACTGCAATTAGACATGTTAGAAACTTTGCTAACAGGGTTACAAACCTTCCAAAGCTCATGAAATGGATAGGAAATAAAACAGCTAAATAAATATTTCATTTGACCTCTTTAGGCTGACAGTCAACACTTTCTGAAGCTCTCCTTTCACTGACCAATAGCTTGGGTAAAAAAAAACAAACAAACAAACAAACTAAATTTTCATCTTCTTTTGTACCCTATTTGTGAAAAGTGTGCATATTAAACAGGATAAGCTGTTCAAAGTCTAAATTTAACTCTGATGTGTACACTTGGCAGCTACAGCACATTTTACTCTACGTGAGTATCTTGAACTATTGTTTGCAAGAGTACAATGAGTTGGCCTTTAAAGAAAGCATCCTTTATTCTAAGAAAATGTGAGAATAGCGAACATTAAAAAAAAAAAAAAATCATGCACCCTACCGCACTTGCCAAAAACAAACTGCGAGCCTGTTTAATGAATTTTGGCTCTGTGTGTGATTCATCTGTTTGAATGGGTGCCTGGCGAGATCATTTGGCCGAGTAGCAATATCGTCTTGGATGTGTAAAATAATAATAGTAGCACAAAACAAGTCCATAGGTCTGATATGACATCTGTAGTGCTTCTGTGTGCTGAACAAAGCCGTCTGGTGTCACGTAACCTGTTCGCGCTTAGCCACTCATTTGACTATTGGCATAAGTTGTGGCCCACATTTGCGTATTCAGGCCAATAACCACCGACTTACACAGTAAGAGGCACAAAAAAAGTGGCTGAGTTACGGTCAGTATTTCTTGTCTATTAGATAATTAAAGTCTTGTCCAAAATGACATATGAAAAGTTTTAATGTGATGATATAGATGTAAAATCAGGTAAATCTGAAGTGCACAACAGAAAATACCTTGTTCACATGCATGTACTTTTTTTTTGGCCCAAAAGTATATTCATTTATTAATCATAAATAAAATAAAATAAAATAAAATAAAATAAAATAAAATAAAATAAAATAAAATAAAATAAAATAAAATAAAATAAAATAAAATAAAATAAAATAAAATAAAATAAAATAAAATAAAATAATAAACAAACCTCACTTTTGAGGGTAGCTTTTAAGTTTTAATGTGATGATGAAGATGTAAAATCAGGTAAATCTGAAGTGCTCAATAAAAAATATCTTGTTCACATGCTCAGCAGTTACTTTTTTTTCCAGCCCAAAAGTATATTCATTTAATAATCATAAAATAAAATAAAATTAAATAAAATTAAATTAAATTAAATAAAATTAAATAAAATTAAATTAAATTAAATTAAATTAAATTAAATTAAATAATTTTTTTAGGGTAGTTTGTATTTTGCTCAGTGAGTCATGGATTTTTTATTTTTTACCTGAACTCAAAATAATTTCAGCAATTTTAACTTGTTTTTGTAAGTTGAAGTAGGTGGATTTTTTTCCCCCCCTTCAAAATATGAGTCTAGCTGGAATGTGTAAACAACTAGTGGACTCCTAAAAAGCTCACCAATCAATTTGAGCTCTTGCTATTTTGTATTCAGTGCACATCTACGGTACAGTTTAAGACTGAGCAACTCAAAAACCAAGACTGATTGAATGTCAGGATCTGCCACGTTTTAGTATGATATTCTAAAGATAGATGGCAGTGATATATCCGTAATGCACATTAAGCATAAATATTTCTTTACTGTGCATTGGTTTCTTACAGAGTGCGTACAATGCAACTTCCCTTTACAACTTTGAAGGTTATTTAATGACAACCATATGCGATGAGGCGTGAAAACGACATCAAGTGCTCTGCAAACATAAATCATGCCATTACGGCTGGTCTTTTTTACAAACTATACAAGTTCCGAAGGACGGCAGGTGGCACAAAACAAAAGACAGCGGGATCAAGGAGTGCTTTGAAGGACAAAAATGCTTTCAGGGCTGAGATTTATTTGAAATTCATACCACTGACATAAGATTCAGGGAATATCCCTGAAGCTTATGACCTCCCACGCTGAGATATTCACAATTAGAGTATAATAAACCTCATCCAGCTGTCATATGTGACGTGAAGTCTTCAAATGCTCTGCGAGACGATCTGACCTTCAGAAATTCGATGGGTGTTCACGATAATGTCAAAATATCAGAAGAACTTATGGATAATTTATAGCACCTTTTGCTCAATACGGGAGTCCACAACATTTTTCTTGATGTTATTAATATTTAATACCTTCAAATCAAGTTAACCTCGGAGCATTGCTTTGATGATCATTTCATAATTTAGTTTTAATTACTATGTGCAAAAGGCATGCATTAGGAAACATCTCAAATGTTTTTTCCTAGACAACAATAAGATTAAATAAAGAACAAATTGACATCTTGGATTAATTTTTCTCATGAGACTCAAATATAATCTCACACTTGACTCTTGAGTTTCAGAACTGATATGAACAACATCTCAAACTGTGTCTGTGTTTATAATACATATTTATATAAGATGCATCATAGGATGTGTACAAGAATATTTTTTATAATAAGTAATTTATATATTTCTTAAACTGTTATATTACATAATATTATAATTGACTGTGTCAGTGTTGTAAGGCGACTGAAGTACAAAGTCTATAATTTACATAATAAATAATAGTGTAGCATTTGGATACATCGCAAATATGGAAATATTATGGAATATTTTGATTTATGCCGAATGAGAGAGGTAGGATGCAAGAGCACAAAGCTCCATTTCGCAAACAGTGGATTGCACAAGCCTTAAAAGTATACTCCTTTGTCAGTGAGAGATGCGTTTAGAATCAGCACATGTTCACTGTCTAGTGGGCTTTGTTTTCAAGTGCGCAACTCACGGCACTCGCTGTTCTACTGCTGTCAGTTATCAAACAGCGTTGCATTACTGCGGGTGCCCCCTTCTGGATTGAGGTTGAATTGCGTGTATTCGTTGTAAGGCCTCATGCCGAGATGCCCGTACCGTGACGGTTCAGTACGAATACATGTACCGTTACACCCCTAAAAAAAAAAAAAAAAAAAAAAATAATATATATATATATATATATATATATATATATATATATATATATATATATATATATATATATATATATATATATATGACAGCAATATCACACTCATAGCATATATATATATACACTACCGTTCAAAAGTTTGGGGTCAGTAAGACTTGTAATAGTCTTTAAAGTAGTCTCTTATGCTCATCAAGGCTGCATTTATTTGATTAAAATTATAGAAAAAAAAAAACAGTAACATTGCAAAATGTTTTTACAATATCAAATAATGTTTTTTATTTTAACATACTTTAAAATAGAATTTATTCCTGTGATGAAAAGCTGAATTTTTATCAGCTGTTACTCCAGTCTTAAGTGTCACATGATCCTTCAGAAATCATTCTAATATGCGGATTTATTATTAGAATGATCAATGTTGGATAATATCAACAGTTGTGCTGCCAAATATTTTTGGAACTGTAATTTTTTTTTTCGGGATTCTTTCATGAATAACAAGTTTAAAAAGTACAGTGTTTATTCAAAATATAAATATTTTATAACAATGTAAATTATTCATTATTAACTTTTAATAAACTTTTAATTATTAACTTAATACATCCTTGGTGAATAAAAGTATTAATTTCTTAAAAAAAAAAAAAAAAAAAAAAAAGAAACAATAAAAATTTACTGACCCCAAACTTTTGAACGGTAGTGTGTATATATATATATATATATATATATATATATATATATATATATATATATATATATATATATATATATATATATATATATATATCATTGAAAGCTTATTGCATTACCGTATTAAAAACTCACTGTATTATGTAGAGTTTAATGAGAAAGATGGAACGATTGTGATTACCTGCATCTGATACAGCATTCATTCTTCAGCTCAATCTCATATTCACAATAAAACAGTTTGAATGTCTGCTGAGAAAGGCGATATCTTTGTCATACTATCCTTTCATCTGTTTCCCATGACAGCACTGCACAGTGCATTTGTTGGCTGCATCTTACAAGATGTTGTTGAAAGTAAAAATAACTTAAGTGTTTACAACTCTATTTCAGTCTCTTTCAATATAAAAGACTTTGCTGCTGACACACTCATAAAAAGTCTTGTCACCATCTAAAGGTGGAATAATAATGGAATAAAATCACCGTCACGAACACACGTACCATTTTCTAATACTAAACACTATTATTAAATAGTAATACTATTCATATAAAGTACTATTATTAAATAATAATAGTTAAAGGAAAAGTCCAGTTCCAGAACAACAATTTACAGATAATGTACTCATCCCCTTGTCATCCAAGATATTCATGGCTTTCTATCTTTAGTCGCAAAGAAATTAGTCTGATCATATTTTTCTCCCTCAACTTCATTTCATTTCAACCTCAAAATCATTTCAAAATCATCCTACATCGCTGCAGAAGTTCCGACCCAGTCTTTGCAAATTGAACATGCAAAGAAGATCAAACACCCTTAACAAAAAAGGTAAAACAGCAATATAGGATGATTTTGAAGATGAGGGAGAAAATACGATCTGAGTTTTTCAACATGCCCTAACTGTCTTGAGCTAGAATACATAGAGCTCAGGCAGAGTAAGACAAGACGAGCGTTTGACATTAAAAAGTATATAAATTGTATTTTTTAAATGAAAATAATCAATTGTTTTGCTAGATAAGACCCTTCTTCCTCAGCTGGGATCGTTTACAATCGCATTTGGGATCGTTTGAAGCCGCATTTAAACTGCATTTTGGAAGTTCAAACTCAGGTCACTATATCAGTCAATTATATGGAGAAAAATCCTGAAATGTTTTCCTCAAAAAACAATTTCTTTACGACTGAAAAAAGACATTAACATCTTGGATGACAAGGGGGTGAGTAGATTATCTGTAAATTGTCGTTCTGGAAGTTGACTTCTCCTTTAATAAACAACAACAGCCATCATAAAAATTGCTAGGCAATTTTGTTAAAAGTACAAAGGCAGCGCTCTGACATACATCATTACATTTACATAAAATATAATGTGATAAGATTTTGCACTCAGCCAAAACTATTTCTTCTGTAACAAATAACAGATTAATGAGACCAACGACTGCCCATTAGATTTACCCAAAACGAATTATATCTCATGCTTAACCACTATAGAGACATCAGAGCCAGCAGCAAATTCCAGAAGCTCTGGCCGATTTAAGGCTGCTCTCGGCTGGGTCATGAGTGCTGAACGGTTGCTGGCGCCCTGGAGCTCACATCTCCAAAAAACAACGAAGCAAATGTTTACATAGACGTTATATAAAGTATAAATAAACGTTCATGACAAATAATTGTATTTAATATATATGATTACTGTGTTAAATTCTTATTCTTTTAGTGAAACATCTCAAAGAAAGTTGATAGTCTATTAAAAATAATCTCCTGAGCAATGAAAGAGCAACCTTTGAGCAATAAAGTTTTCCTCTTGAGTTTCTTTGCTGTCATAACACTGACTTTGTCTTCATTTCAGAAGTTATTGTTGTTAAATGTGTTAAGTCAGCATAAACATGGTCCAGTGGTCTACTTCAAGAAACCTATAGATTAAACGCTTAAAACAACACTGTCTGCAGCTTGATGTTTTGTGTATTAAACTCTGTAGGATATACATTGTCCACAAGAGTTCAAACCTGACTGCACATGATAAATGTCTCGCCAGTGATTATATTTTGCTGACAATGCAATCATTTCAGCCGAGCCGTTATGTCCTGATCAAGTGGCCGTGTCCCTGAATCATAGAGCTACACGCAGACCAAAACACCTTGGGTTCTTCTGCATGGATAGTAGAAACTGCAGCAAAGGACTGACTCATCTACTGTGAAAATCGTATTTCTCAACATTTTCATTTGTCCTGAATCTAAGGCTTCATTTATGGTGATGTTCGGCATCACGGATACTGAAAATGGGGAATACAAATTGGGTCAATAAAGCTGTCTGACTCACAGTCAGAGACAGGGAAAACAATGTGCCAAAAACAAAAAATGCTCCAAAATGAGAGTAGGGAAACAAATTGCTCAAATTGCATGTGACTTGATTGTGTTGTCCCTTAAACAACGGGGCACCTTCATTAGTGCTGGAAATTTGTGATAATAGCATTATGAAATGCTTTTTAAAGTGATGCTTCACACAAAAATGAAAATTGTGTCATTATTTATTCACCCTCTTGTTGTTTCCAACCAGTGTGACCTTCTCTCGTGAAACACAAACCAAAAAAAAAACAATGAAAAAAACACAGCACATTTCCATAAAACATTGTTCCTCCAAAAAGGATGAGAAAAGTACAAAACAAGCTGTATAAAGACACACCAGGAAAAGCAGCTCCACTGGTTCTACAATGAAAAGGAAGTTTATAAAATATACACTAAAAACAGTCATTTTGTGATTTTTTTCATGCAATTTAAAATAACAGTTTTCTATTTGATTATGGTTTAAAAATGTAATGTATTCTTGCGATGCAAAGCTGAATTTTCAGCATCATTACTCTAGTCTTTAGTATCACATGATCCTTCAGAAAACATTATGATATGCTGATTTTCTGATTAATATTTATGTTGGAAACAGTTGTGATGCTTAATAATTTTGTGAAAATCGTTTTACTTTTTTTCCAGGATTCAAAAGATTTTTGTTAATGACATTATAAATGTCTTTACTGTCATTTTTTTTATCAATTCTTGCTGAATAAAACAATCAATTTCTTTGAAAGAAAAAAAAACAGTCTACAAAAATAAATAATATGACTTTACATGTCAGTAATATATTAATTAAGGTATATACAGTATTAAAGATTAATTTCACCCAAACATCATATGGCATATGGGCTACTTTTATAATACGCTTGCTGTCCTTTTTTTATTATTTATTTATTTATTTATTTATTTATTTATTTTAACTGCAACGAAATTGCAATGAAAAAAAAAAAAAATCACACTGGTTTGAAACAACATGAGTTAAAAACTCATTCTTGGGTTAGTTATACCTACTTGAACAGGTAAAACATCTTTGGGCAGTTTTTCAGAGAATTACTTACACTGACTTTTTTCTGTGCTAAGGACAATAAGTTGGTCAGAGGTTTTTTTTTTTTTTTTGCAAGCCTTGCACAAAAGTCCCCAGGTTTGCCTTTTTTTTTTCTCCTCAACAGAGTGTGACATTACCCAAGGCCTCTGCTCATATTCCCAATGTAAACTCAAGTTGAAACTTTGCCTAATAACCCCAGGGATCACTGAGTGGCCTGATCTTCTTCAAAGCAGTAATGTATCATGTCACTGCTGCTTTTCAGCCTCTCCAGCCACTTTTACCTTCGCATTCTACACAGTCTGACTACCAAGCACATCATACACCACATTATGTTGTTTTATTTTATGCTTACATGCACACAGTTTTGAATGCATGGATGAATCTCATGGAAATAGTCAACATCCTCAGGATGTGTTTATCTGAAAATAAATAAAATCAAAAGTAGAAATTATAAATTATATATTGCCTATAAAAAGCACATTTCTGTTACTATTAGTACTGTGTTTTTTAGTGACCTTCATATGTTTTTGTGAAATTCACCAGCAACAGAATGCAATAAATAATTCACTCAAGTCAATTCTTCAGTGTATAACTATGCGCTTCTGTTTATTCGCTCAGACCAGAGCATCTATAACATATGCACATCTACATACACTATGACACACAATAAATATGTCTAAAGTCACATGTAGTTGGTAAGAGAACGGACATGCAGCATCTGTCATCATCAACAGCAAGCAGAAAAAATAGCTACTTATGTGAATAATGGTTCTTTGATTCAATGATAAAGTCTATCATGTGTCTCTGAAAATATTCTGCTCAGCTAAATGTAATTTATAGTAAGAAACCACAGCATACGGTTTATGTACTGTAGGTGGGGGATGTACCACAACAACCAGCTATTCTGTGTCTATATGGTGTTACTACAGTCAAAAATCCCATGTTGATCAATATTGATGTGCTACAGTATGTTTTAGATGGAATTTCCCTGAATTAAACACCCACACCAATAAAGAAGCAAAAATGTATATATGTTCTGCAGTACATACTGTGCACTAGTGAACACTTTTAGATTCCCACATACTATGATTTTATAGATCACAGGTGTAGGGCTTAAAGTCCCAGCCGTGCAAGTGAAGTGGAAGTGGACATAACTAGGTCAAACTACAATGTACACATTTGCTAGAAAACCATATATGCTTAAAACATGTTTTAGCTGCAAGCTAGAATAGCAGAAATGTTCATAATTAAAGTACACTCTTTTTTTTTTTTTTACCCGTGCATGAAATGTGAAAAAAAAAAAAAATTAATAAAAAAAATTAATTATATATATATATATATATATATATATATATATATATATATATATATATATATATATATATATATAATATATATATATATATATATATATATATGTGTGTGTGTATGAAGAGTTCAGATGCAAAAGCCTCTAAATCCATCTGACATTTTTCTTTAAAATAAGCATTTTTATCAGGCTCCCATGAAAAGGTTTCTATGTAAGTACCGGCACTTCTGATTGGGCTAAGGCTGGGTTTTAGCGAGTTTGAAGTAAAAGTATTTAAAGGATGTATACTATGTGTCAGAAGCATTCCCTCAGCATCATTATCTCATTTTTAGCTGGTTTTGCATCTGAACTATATATATATTACTGTCACGTCACTTTAAAAAAAAAAAAAAACATTAAAATTGAAAGACATGATTAACCCCCCCCCCCCCCCCCACACACACACACACACACACCACACCCCACCCCCCAAAAAACTAAACAAAACAAAACCACAAAAAAAAACAATTTTAAACAAATACTTGTCTTTTGACCTTTTTATTCAAAGAGTCCTGACAAAAAAACAAAAAACAAAAGAATTATTGTTTCCACAGAAATATTAAGCAACTATTTTCAACAAAGATGGTGATACAAAACGTTTGCTGAGCAGCATATTAGAATGATTTCTAAAGGATCATGACACTGCAGAAATAATGATGGAATAATGATGCTGAAAATTAAGCTTTGACTCACAGTAATAAATTACATTTTTAAATGCATCCAAATAGAAGGCAGTTACTTTAAAATGTAATAAAATTTCTCAATATTGCAGTTTTTCTTTTTTTTTTTTTAGCATATATATGATCAAACAAATGCAGCCAGTGAGAGCATGAGACTTCTTTCAAAAGAAATAATATAATATATAATATATAATTTATGTATAGCGAGATCTTGAATAAAAAAGATAAAGATGATCAATGAAATAACAGCCCTGTAGGCTTGTAGGTTTGCTGAGTTCCACATTTGAAAAAAAAAAAAAAAAAAATTCTGATGGAAATGCCACTGCAGAATGACCCAAATACATATATGTTTACAGAGAGCAAATTAGCTAAACATTTCTGCACAAACTGCACCAAAGATCAAAGTCAACAACTCTGGGGGCATTTTATTAGGTGTGAATAACCATTTTTATGTGTTACAATATGTACCGCAGTCTAGCAGTGGGTCTATATTCATTATTGCACGTTTTATTTGTCCACACCATTGAGCACAAACAGACTCCCTCATAAAAAAGGATAGATCTGGCCGTAGAGAAGGTGATGCAATGTACGGCTGGAATAGAAACTGAAGCAAGGCTATTCTGGTTCAAGCCCCGAGGCTTTGCTAGTAATGTAATACAGCTCAATTCTATAATTTGAAATCAAAGATGAGACTCTGAAATTGTCCTTTTAATACCCCAAAGATAAAGTAAAGCACTTAAGTGCTTCGTATGTTCAATTTATTTGATTTTTATTTCTTGATGATTTGTAATTATCCGCTACGGCCAACTAAACAAGCTGCATTTGTAAAGATGTTTCATTCAATCATTTATATTTAATAAGTTAACATTAATATTTAAATTCCTTTCATAAAAGGAAAAAAAAAAAGTGTTTTGTCTTTAAATAAAATAATAAAGTAGCCTGGCTTCTTCCTTATTTAATAATTCAAGCAATTGATCTCCCATGAGCAAACGCGCCCAAAAGCACAGCTAGAACTGTCAAAATCGACACAAGAATGAGGGCTTTTGTACATCCAACTGATTTGAAGACGTCAAAGGTAGAAAAACTTTCAAAAGTGATTTATTTGTTATGTTTATTTGCTTTCCTCCAAACACATGCACACGGAGTAAGCAAACTGAATACTTAATAATTTAACAGTATTCGCTAATCTCTTGGTTCCCCTTTTTCAGCACTCTGAAACTTTGAATACAATTAACATGAAAGAGCGACTCGAAGGGCTTAAGGTGCACCGAGTCTGTTATTTTGAAGATAGAAATCAAAGACACAACCCCCTGCCTGATAGCCCAAAAAAGAGCATTTGAAAAGTCGTTGTGAAATGCTTCATACTCTGCAGCTGAGCATGGCAGAAAAACAATGCAGGGTCGATATGCATATGATTACGCGGAAAAAGTGAAAGAAATCAATTAAATGCATAACCAAAAACATCAAGTATGTTAAAAGAACTGCTGGGTGCACCATTAACAGCACAAACAACACAGCTGAGGGTACTGTTGGGAATTGTGCCTCCGAATACATTATAAAACTAGACTTTTGCATACTGTCAATGATGAATGCAATGCAAAATCCATTGTTATGATTCTAGTGTTCAGTACAGTTTCCACAAAAATATAAAGCAGCACAACTGTTTTTAACATTTATAATAGTAAGAAATATTTGTTGAGCAGCAAATCAGCATATTAGAATGAGTTCTGAAGGATCATGTGACTCCGAAGTCTGGAGTAATGATTCCAGCTTTGCGTCAAAGAAAGAAATTACATTTTAAAATATATATCCACATGAAACAGTTCTAAAAAAAAAATGCAGCCTTGGTGAGCATAAGAGACTTGTTAAAAACATAAAATCTTACCAGCCCCAACCTTTTGTATGTTTTCTGTTATTTTTTTATCCATTTTACAGCACGACAGGTACACAATTGCAAGTCTGCTCATTTTTATAAGTAACAGCACACCTCTTCTCAACAACCCACATGAGATGAGGCATAATTCATGTCCGTAGCACAAACTGTGAAGCACGAGCTACGTGCTATAACTTAATACTTAGGGTTAGGGGTTTTTCTACAAACACTTGCCATGGCAAACACCCTAGTAAAGCAGCAGACAATAAGAGAGTAGAGCTCAACCCGCGCCCCCTCAGGAAGGGCACAAGGCATGGATACAATGCGCTGTCAGGTTTGATTTATTCATCTAGTATAGAAAAATGACTCCAGAGTTATTGCTTCATTTTGGATCTCTCTGTTTTTTCAGTTAAATATATTTGGAGGGCACTCGAAATATATAGGAATATATACTCCTTACATTTTACTTAGGACCTATTAAACTCCTGGAATAAGACCAACAGAACTGACCTCATTTAGTAAACATGAAGGTCACTGCCATAGGCGGAGGGTGAACTAAATATATTGGTTTGATGTTATGAAATATTTTTAATACAACTTAACGCTGGAAATTACTAATTATAATACTTTCATTTTCACGGTTATTCTAACAGCGAAAAAATACAGTTGAGATCAAAAGTTTACATACGCCTTACAGAATCTGCAAAATGTTAATTATTTTACTGAAATAAGACAAAAAAAATGCATGTTATTTATTTTATTTTTTTTTTTTTTGTTCTGACCTGAATAAGATATTTCACATAAAAGACGTTAACATGTAGTCTGCATGAGAAAAAAATAGCTGAATTTATAAAAATTAACCCATTCAAAAGTTTACATATGCTTGATGCTGTTGTTACCTGAATGATTTTATTTGTTTGCTTTGTGATAGTTGTTCATGAGCCCATTGTTTGTCCTGAACAGTTAAACTGCCCGCTGTTCCTCAAAAAAATCCTTCAGCTCCCACAAATTCTTTGGTTTTTTAGCACTTTTGTGTATTTGAACCCTTTCCAACAATGACTGTATGATTTTGAGATCAATCTTTTCACACTGAGGAACTCATATGCAACTATTACACAAGGCTCAAACACTCGCTGATGCTCCTGAAGGAAAAACTATACATTAAGAGCTGGGAGGTGAAAACTTTTGAACAGAATAAAGATGTGTACATTTTTTTTTATTTTATTTATTTATTTTTTTTATCTTATTTTACCTAAATATCTTTTTTTTTTTTTCTTAGTACTGTCCTTCATAAGATACAGAAGATACTTACATGTTTCCCAGAAGACAAAATAAGTTAAATTTACCTTCATCTTCAAATATAAATTCAGTGCTCTTATTGCATTGTTTCCTTCTGAAGCATCAGTGAGCGTTCGAATCTTCTGTAATAGTTGCATATGAGTCCCTCAGTTGTCCTCAGTGTGAAAAAAATGGATCTCAAAATCATAGAGTCATTGTTGGAAAGGGTTCAAATACACAAAAATGCTGAAAAACCAAAGAATTTGTGGGACCTGAAGAATTTTTATGAAGAACAGTGTGCACTTTAACTGTTCATGACAAACAAGGGACTCATTAACAACTATCACTGAAAAAAAAAAGCAAAAAAAAAACAGCTGTGGATCATTGAGGTAACAACACAGTATTACGAATCAAGTGCATGTAAACTTTCATTTTTCTAAATTTAACTATTATTTTCTCTTGTGGACTTTTTATGTTAAATATCTTATTCAGGTCAGTACTAAATAAAAAAAAAATGCATTTTTTATGATCCCTCTTATTTTGGAAAAATAATTAACATTTTGCAGATTCTGCAAAGTGCATGTACATTTTTGGCCTCAACTCTCTCTCTCTCTCTCTCTCAAAAAAAACCTGTTAAGAAATCTCTTACTTACATCTACATCTGTTGTTTACAATAAGAGCATTCGAGAGTGTTCAGAATTCATTCAGAGAGCGTTTCAGCAATGACTAATCTGACAGCAATAACGCCTCTGATTGGCCAATGCATTCCTTAGCTCAACAAAGTCGTGTGTGATTGGTTAAAATGCACAATGCTGTAAAACGTGTAAAAAGGAATATGATGCAACACAAGCAGGTTTTAAAGGTGAATGCCGTAATATGTGGTTTTCATTTAATTTTTACTTTAATCGCTGAAGCCATAATAGATTTTGTTATATTGAGCAGATGCATTTTTGCCCTGTGGTCAGGGGAGGTCTCCGCCTGTGCCTGGTTCTTGATTTTTGTATCTTCATTGGATGGGTATAGTTTATGTTATTGTTGCATTGTTTTTCACTCTCATTAGATTTTCATGAGCTGATTTAGTGCACCTCCATATTAAGAGGCTTAGTATTTAGTCGTGTTTATTCTGTTTTTGGGAAGAGTGCTGACCATGAGCACTCTTTAGATGTCTAAATGACTTGTTTTCCTCTCTTTTAAAAGCTTAGTGATAATCTGGGTGCAAATGCTTTGATGCCGGTCCGCTCCATATGGACAAAACCTTACCACCCACAGCACAACCCTGAGCGAGGCAGATTCATTGGATGGCTCAAGCACAATTCACTGCGAGGAGATTAGCTTGAATGCTTTCGCCAAAATTCAAACCTTTCCTCTTCGGATCAAGGAAACCGTCTCGCATATTCTTCCAGAATGTTATTTTATGTGTGAATGTGACACTGAATCTGAAGACTTGAAGAGCAGCCTCAGGGTGTCAGCCCACATTGTGAGGGAAACTTTGACTGACATGAAGTCGTGGAAAAATATCCTGCTGACAGTTTCCTTCACACTTTTGCTGTACAGTAGAAATCAGTTATATTATTATCCAAAGATCATTACAGCGTAAAGAATATTACATTGTGAAGCTTTTGTTTCATTAGGACACGGATGTAAATGATATATTGATATAAAAGTAATGCACAATAATAATAATAATAATAATAATAATTATTATTATTATTATTATTATTATTATTATAAAATCAATACTTTTTTTTTTTGTAAAAAAAAAAAAAAATACATAATAAAAAATTGTTTTATTTTCCATGCACACCTTATACCATATCATATATCATAATTTCATATTGTATCATATCATATATCTTTCATGTAGTAAATCCAGTGCATTTATAATGTGATATTCTTCAGGTTATGGCGATCTTTGGGTAAATTTAAATAAATAAATAATACTTGAAAAATCATACACATTTAAATAAATAAATAAATAAATAAATAAATAAATAAATAAATAAATAAATAAATAAATAAATAAATAGAACTTTCAAATGATTAATCACGATTAATTGCATACAAAATAAAATAACAAGTTTGAGTTTGCCTAACATATGTGTGTGCACTGTTTGTAATTACGTGTATATATATATATATATATATATATATAAACACATTTATGTATATATTTGAGAAATATTTACATGTATATTATAAGTATTTATTATAATTTTTATATAATTTAAATTAGATATAAATTAAAAAAATTTACATAAATAACTATCTCATAAATATATACATTAATTTGTGTGTATTTATATATACACATAATAATTACACAAAGTAAACACACATATTAGGCAAACTCAAACTTCTATCGATTTTGCGATTAATCATTTGACAGCCCTTAAAAATAAATAAATAAATCAAATTAACTACATTGTCAGCATGTCAGTACAACAGTTAGTTATTAATATCTATATTCTGCATTGTTCAGTGTTTTATTTTTGAGTGCATTTCTTTTTATCGTATCATATTATCATATCATATACCATGTATCATATATCATATCGTCACTGCCTCCATTTCCTTCATGTATAATAAAAAATAAACAAACATTGATATGATAATGTACTACAAGAATACAAACAAAAAAAAAAATCCATTTTTCAAATATATAATTTTGAAAAATGCACACTGATCAGCATATCAGTGCATTGTTTTTTTTTTTTTTTTGTTGGTATTAATAGTTTTCATTGTAATAATTTTCAGTATATTATATAGTATAAATAAATAAATAAATAAACAAACAAACATTCATTGAGAGCTACTTGATGCATTACATAATCACATTACATGCCACTCATTTATGGTAATACTAAAATATAAAGATTGTGTTTCATTTCAGTACATTTTATGCTGCAGTGCAACCAGCATGTTGTTAAAATGTTTCGTGCTTGCCGGGAAGATGCTACCAATGCAGTTTAACTTCTGGTTAAACAGTATACAATCACGCATTAGGAACAAAAACACAGCCTGCAGTTCTTCATAAACATTTATTATGTTGTAGAATAACAGTTTTATTCCTGGATCTGCATCAAAGCGGCTAACAATATGAATGCTCGCCTAGCATCTGGCTTATCTTCATGCGATGATGATAAAATCCATGACCTGCTTAGATATAGTGATCCAGAAACAGATCTTTGATCGCTGATTAGATGCTATGGAAAATGTTGCAACAAACATTCTTTAATTATTCATGTATTTAATCTCAATAAACCGTAGCCTGCTCTTTATCTGCAGAAATAAAGCTTCTTTGAGCTGAAGCTAACAAGAGCCCGCACGTCAACATTGTGTTCCTGTAAGTAAACAATTATAATGTCACATAAAACAGTCCCACTGCTTTAAAAGGTGCTTTGTGGACGTGCCGTAAGTGAAATATGGGCTGTGATCAGTAACAGGCTTCAACACTTAATTAGTTAGACGCAGACCACCAGGCATGACCACCATGTTTATATTGCCTTTACACTGTATTAAGTGCGTCTAAACAGTCTGCATAAGACGACAGTCTTCCACACAGACAAACAGAGCTTCCAGAGAATTGTTACGCAACCAACTAACTGTAAATACACACATAAAATGTACAGAAAATACTGTCCACACACACACAAAGGTGTGTGACAGTTTTGATTCTTAATAAATTTCACCATCGAAGGAATGAAAAAGACTTTGTGTTTGTTTAACATACCGTCTGAGTTTAATTTGTAAATTAATTACCCATAAAGAGGATCATTCTCCATCACTGACTGATAAATGGTGTGAAAGCATGAAACTGATACTTGCGCTGCGGCTCCGATCCTTTCCAATTACCTCCAAATGAGCTGATCAGTTTTTAAACATGAAACGAAACAGAATTAAACTGTTGTGTGAAATTGTGCATGTGTGTGAAACTGGATAAATGCATTTTAAACACTTTTAATTCTTATTAATTAACTGCAAAAATGACTTCATCGAAGGCTATATTTGAAAGTACAAAATGAAACATTGTTGAAATAGCTGCTAAAAACACAGCTTTGCAACCTCAGAAAAAATAATTGAAATTATTGAAATATAAAACAATTCTTTTAAAATGTGATAATATTTCACAATATTATCGATTTTTCTATATTTTGGAACAAATAAATACATGATAAATGGTAAGCATATGACTTCTTGCAATTAACCAATAAACATACATGCATGCATATATAAAAATATTCAATTCTATACAATAAATATAACTGCACAAGCATGCATTCAGTCGCACATGACAAAAGGAAGTTGCAGCTGCCTGCCAGGTTTCTTGGTCACTGGCAGAGCTTCACACATACTAAATGTGTGGCTCAGATTGCAGTCAGACATTTTGCTAAAAGAGATGCCGACCCACTTAGGGCTGTTGTTTGAGCACAAATGGATTGCAGAAAAAGGATACCTCAAGGCTTTCAAAATTGTGTACAGATGCACCTAACCAATTGTTAGCTATAGTCAATCCAAACTAATTATGCACTTGAAAATGTTCCACGGTGACTGAGGTTGCCGGTCCGTTCATGTTTTTTTCTAGATTAGTGCACTTTGTTTTCCCCGATAACATGCTGTATGCAAGCATACGGTCGGGGTTGTAAATGAAGTTGTTTACATAATGTCCTTGTTCCAAGCCATTTGTGTCCTTTAATGATTGCGACAGATGCAACAACTCTTAATTTTAAATGTGAACACTTGGGTTTAGGCAAATAATCAATCAAAAAGTTAGTATATTAAAGGTATAGTTCACAGGCCAGAAGTTATCTTTAGAAGATGTTAATTGTTTAACTGGAGTGGTGTGGATTATTATGAATTTTTTTTTTTTTATGAACTGTTTGGACTCTCATTCTGACAGCACCCATTCACTGCAGAGGATCCATTAGCAGTGTTTGGGGTAAAACATTACAAGTATCGAGAGTTACGTAATCAGACTACTTTTTTCAAGTAACGAGTAAAGTAACGCATTACCTATCTGAGTTGCTTTTTCAAATAAGTAATGCCAGTTATACTTTTTTTTTTTTTTTTTTTTTTGCCATTTATTGATTGAAATCACTCCTGTCCTCATTTTGAGAGAAATCGGGAGTAAGGCTGGGTTCACGCTAAAAGATTTTTTAAATCTTATAAGATCTTCAAAATGTGGGAGACCACAAACATAAGGACTAAAAAATCTTAGAATGAACCGTTTTACTCCCATATAGTGTGTGGTGTGCCATGATGTGACAGAGACAGCACACCATACACCAACAGAGTCCCAACTATGAACATGGGAAATCTTGCAAAATCTCTCGAGACAGTTCTATAAGAGCTTTATTTCAATGAGACAGTTTGTCTTTGCCTTATTTTTATTCATATTGGAACCAGCTGACAGACAATATTGTTTGGAAAAAGGTTTCGTTAATACCTAATCAATATTTACTGTAATTACAAAATAGGTTAAAGGAGTATCATTCAAAATTATACACAGGATTTACCCAGCAAAATATTATTTTAAAATTTAAATCTGATATTGATTTAGTTGCTCCTTTTATGTCAGTTGCCCTGAAACAGTGGCACATCTATTTTGGCATTGCCCTTTTGTAAAACTATTTTGGCAAAATGTCTGTGATTTTATTGTACAAAATAATGATAATCATTTTGTTTTGTTATGGACATTTGTATTGCATTATTTATTCCCTGCAGAACAGCAAAGAAAAGGACAGTCACGTCTACATGATAAATCTTATTTTTTTACATGCACAATTTTATATTCACCTATTCATATTCATAAGTTCTCCTGCAAAACCTTTTTCTTTTAGAAAGGAAATAGAGCATTACAATGACACTATACAATTTTCTATGGAGCAAAAAGCTATTGAAACGGTGAAAGTTTGTAAACGCTTTAATACTTTTATATAAAAAACTTGCCCCTCTAGTGTACAATCATTTATATCATGTATAACGTATATTGTTTATATCATGTATAATGTTTGTCATATACATGTAAGTTAATCTTGTTTAAAAAAACATTTGAGAATAAACATGGTGGACGATAGGCAGAAAGAAATTACAATATAGTGTTTGGAATGATTTTGACAGAAAATTCATGAGAAAAGAAAAAGAAAAAGAAAAAGAAAAAGAAAAAGAAAAAGAAAAGGCTTTGGGTGAAGTCATGAATCCTGCATCTCTGCTGTTCAAATCCTTTTGTGCTGCGCCATGGCTGCGTTTGTTATGCTTTCGTCTTCTGTCAAATCGCTTTCTGGATACTGTTTCGTTTCACGTGATAATCCGCGCATTTGTTCTCGGGTTCCCCCCACACATCAGGATTTCCAATCGGAAATATTCAACAATATTTACAATTTGTGAACGGGGCACCTCCGACGTTCTTCCGAGCAGATTCAGTCACCCTTAACATACCTTACACAACAGGAAAATCTGATAAGATAATCTTTAGAACCACCAAGATAATCGGACATTACCTAGGCCCAAAATCAGCCTGATTATGTTGTGGTGTGTACCCACCTCAAGATGTTTCTTTAGTTCTAGAATAAATCTGAACATGCAGTAATTCATCTCACTGACAAAAAAAAAAAAAAAAAAAAAAAAAAAAAAAAACAGATTCAGTATTCCTTAAAATGAATAAAAACAGTGAAATGCAACACTGAATATGACACAAACCTGCAATAATTAAATATGCTAAATAATATCAAAATATCCCTTACAAATACTGTTATCCTTTATGTATTTAATCCCATTTTATTAACCAGTGTCTTGGCTGCTGACCTTCGATGATCCAGTTCAATAAGCAAAAAAAAAAAAAACTCAAGATGAACTAAGGTTGTTCTTTTTTTTTTTTTTTTTTTTTAATTTAAATTGACTTCTCCTTCAGGCTTTTGGTGTTCATTTGCCAAAAATATAACTTTTTATAATAAAAACAATCAAGCAAGTCCTTCCCAGATTTTAAAAGTAATGCAAAAGTAACGTAACACATTACTTTCCATAAAAAGTAACTAAGTAACATAATTAGTTATTTTTTAGGGAGTAACACAATATTGTAATGCATTACTTTTAAAAGTAACTTTCCCCAACACTGTCCATTAGTGAGTGAATAATGTGATGCTGAATTTCTCCAAATCTGTTCTGATGAAGAAACAAACTCATCTACATCTTGGATGGCCTGAGGCGGGGTAAATTTTTACAAGTTTTAATGGTAAAGCCGATTACCCATTCAAAATGCATCATATCATATTTTAATCCCTGACCTCTTTATGACATCTGGTTGGATGTTTACTTTCCGCCATTAAGTATGGGCAGCTTTCCCATCCTAATTTCCATGACAGCTGTCACACTTGTAAAGCAATTCTGGTGTCGAGACAAGCACCAAACACAATCTCTCACATCCTCACACGCTGTTGAACCTGACACTCCATGCGAACCACAAGCATAATCTACTTCATTATTTCTCGTGCTGTCTGAAAAAGCGTTCGGCGGATATTTGAGGTTAAAATGAGGTAAATGTTCGCCCTCGGATCGAAGCACGCAAGATGCCGAGAGGTCCGTAACAGATTCTCATTACGCTAAACTTCTCGTAATAATTCCGTTTTACTATTTTATGCCTCTCTCATCCAATCTGTAAAAGTATCATTCCCACCTGCATATAACAACCTGGCACACATTAGCTCAACGCTATTATCGCTCTCCGAATTGTGAGCTGTAATTTTGGCTAAGAGGAATGGAAATTCATCATTTCAATGCACATCTCCCATGGTGATGAATGACAATTTTTTCAGTCATTCTGGTTTTCCTCAGTTGAGATTAGATAAGAGCTACATTAATCAACAAACAGACCTTATACCCTAACTAATACTGAAAAAAAAAATTGGCCACAATTTTTTTATCTCAGAGCTAAAAAGTCTTGTGAAATCTACATTAAACAACTAGACTTGGGAGTCTTGAGAAGTTGCAGCCACAATGCGAAGAAGTTCAGAGTTGTTGCTAAGGCATTGCTGCATGGTTGCAAGGATATTATGGGCTGTTGCTATGTGGTTGCTTACCAGCCCAAGACAAAAAAAAAAAGTTGTCTATGGTATTCAGTGCTTGGTAGATTACTTACAAATCATAATCCATTACTGATTCCAAATTGCATGGCAAAAATTGTGGTTAGCAATGTAATCCAATACATCACACCTTCATCAATGATTATTTTCAGATTGCTTTTGACCATATCTTTATTACACTGATTTAAATAGAACAATCTTGTACCAGTCTAGTTAAAAAAGTAATGGATTTAGCATGAATTTTTTTTTACTAAGTATAGTTCAAGTCAATTAACATATTTACTGATATACCACTTGAGACTTACTGATAAAAAAATTATTTTAAAAAGTTGCAATTAAACTTTATTTGGAGTACTACTTGTGCACAATGCAGATTTCTTAATATTAATCCTAAAATATGTTTTAATGTCACTATTGATGAGGATTATAAGATCTTTAAATAATATCTATCTTTAAATGCAGAATATTTAAAGTGCACCTAAAGTATAATAGTTCCACTTTAGCACAATCAGATATACTCAAGTATGTCTTTAGTTAGACTTCAGCACTACTTATGCACAATTAAAGTGCATTAAATAGAAAATTAGTTGTTCCAGTTTAGCAGACTGTAAATATACCAGTTTAATACATTAAAAGTACAATTTCAGGGTATTTTTATGAAGTACATAATATGTAAATGTATTTGTAGTACACTTAGCATGAAATAGATGTATTTAAAATACATTTTAGGATATTTATTTTTCACTAGGGCATATTGATTAAAGAAAATAAAAAAAAAAAATACAAAGAGAAATAAAATATACTCAGTTTGTTAATAACAACACGACACACATTAAACTTTACGTCAAGACTTCCCAAACTGGGGTTAAATATCCCACTGGGTGGAAATTAAAATAAAAACTAATGTGTTCATCAGTAACTAATGCAATGTTGAAATCTTGTGAAAACACTTCTTAGCTAAGTTGAAGTTTGAAACTTAAAGGTCCACTGAAGTGCTTTGAAACGTGCAGCGTTATTCCATGTGTTGACGCAATTTCAACTGAAACAGGAGGAGAGGGTGGGACATATCAATCAGTCCCACCCCATTTTTTAAATGGCCAATAGCGTTTTGTTTATATCAGATGGGTAAAGTCACATTTGACAGCGTATGACAGCCACAATCTCATCTGTATCACATTATCTATATATAAAATAGCATTCTGTGTAGAATTCAAATGGATCCGACACGTTTTGTGGTTTGCGGCGACTCGTGCATATGATCCGCTCCGTGCTATCTGGTCTCTCTTGACCAAAGCAGGCTGTGTGTGACACGTGTGACACAAAGTAAAACCAGACATTATTCACCCCAACGGAAAGCATATTTACACTGTCTGAATCATTCCCTATCCCCTATATAGTGCACTATGTGTTATTTACAGTAAAGAAGATACAAATTCTGTGAACAAGTGACGATCTCAGCCGCATCTTCAGCTTCTATTTGTAGTTTAGGGGGCGGGACGCTTCGAATTCTAGAGAGCATTTGATTGGACAAAGTTTGATGAGAAACTAGTACACTTAGCATGAAATAAATGTATTTAAAATACATTTTAGGATATTTATTTTTCACTAGGGCATATTGATTAATCGAATTCTTCGAATTCTAGAGAGCAAGTTTGAAGAGAAACTGAAGTGCAGGGTGATGCCATCAAAATCGTTGATCCATATAGGCGGAAGTTAGGGACTTTAAGTTTTGAATGCTTATATCTTCAAAATGCTAATTTTGTAAATGTTTTGGAGCATACTAGCTTACAGATAACTTTAAGGCTAACATATTCCAGGGCTCTCAAGTCTCACGCATTCACCGTGAGACACACGCATTTCAACCAGTTCACACGCTCTCATGCCACACCTTGTATTTCTCACGCTGAGAAAGGGACAACTTGTCCCGTTCTATTTCTCCCACTCTGCATCCCTGCCTCTGCTGAATCGGTTTTATCCCCGGTGGTGATAAGAACATCCCGCGAACCCGCTCCTAAGTTCCGATCTAAATCAAATGATTCGTGATAGGCGCTCTGAAGTCCCGTTTTGAATCAAATGATTCGCGATACACGGTTTGAAGTCCCGTTCTGAATCGAATGATTCGCGATCCGACTGGAGCGCTTCGAAATCATTTTGCGATGCAGAGGTTTACTGAGTCGGAGTTTCAAAAAACTTTGTTGATACTGTGTTCTTTGCTCCGTTCTCTATATAATTTATTCGTTGTTTGAAACGAAATCATTATAATTAATAGGCCTAACTTACAATGTTTTTATTATATTGTGATCACGTTAGACGGTTTTTGTCGTATTAAAACATTTCACGACATGGCACTCCTTATCTGGTACTTGCCTAAAAAATATAATGTATATAATGTGCATTGTTAACAGATTACACTAACATTAGGTTACTAAGTTAGGCTATAGCTTTACTGGAGTTGGTTCAACCTCCGCCTATGGAGAGAGAAAATCCCCCCTCAGGTTTTTTCACAAATTACACCCTGGGTAAATCTGATAAAAGACAAATTTATAAAATAAAATTACAAAAATACAAATGTACCAACATTGTTGGGAAGGTTATTTTGGAAATGTAATGGGTTACAGATAACAAGTTACCCTGTTTAAAATGTAATAAGTGGCATAACTATTTTAAGTGCTTTAAAAGTAATGTAACTGATTACATTTGATTACTTTTTGATTACTTTTCTAAAATTCAGTTATCAAATAAACATGTGTCCTGTTCTGTGTCCTAAACTCCTGAAACATTGGTGTCTCATATTTTAGACCAGTCAATGGAATTTCGGAAATCAAATCTGTGTGTGTGGATCATTAACATTTTCTTAAGCAACTGTAATTTAACTGTACATTGTTTCTCAGTAACTGTAACAGATTTTATTTTGTTATTAAATTACATAATTCGACTACTAGTTAGTGTAGTTAAGTTCGAGCCCCTACCACTGTCATCAAGGCATCAAAATGTGCAAAAAATACTTGCAATACAAAATGCCATTCATAAGTGGACATGTGTAGGCCTTCTCTCTCTCTCTCTCTCTCTCTCTCTCTCTCTCTCACACACACACACACACACACACACACGTTTGTTTTTGTGAATTGTGGGGACTTTCCATAGACTTCTATAGTTTTTATACTGACCAAACGATATTGTCTATCCCCTAACCCAACCCTAACCCTAAACCTAGCCCTCACAGAAAACATGTTTGCATCGTTACACTTTCAGATAAACATCATTTACTATTTTTAATCATTTTTTAACATTGTGGGGACCCCAGGTTGGTCCCCACAGTGTAAAAAATGTCAGATTTTACTATCCTTGTGGGGACATTTGGTCCCCACAATGTAGCAAAAACAAGTACACACACACACACACAGCTTGACATAGGCTACATGCTCAGGGCAGGTTCTGCAATCCTACTGTATGTGTACAGTATATACATTGAGCACTGTTGTTGATTTGGCTCGTTTGGGGCCAACTTTCTTTTTATTTTTGATACATTTATATTTTTTTAAATATATACAACATTTTTTAAAATTCTGTATGAATTTGACTTTTATTAGATTTACCAGTTGTGATATTTTTGTGCTGGTCAATCTTGAACAATAGATAAAAATTGAATTTCTATCAAAAACTTGAGAGAATTGCGTGGCGCCGAGGGGCCGATGCTGCAAATATTTGAGAGGCTCCTCCCCTAATAGTAATCTCACTCCAAACTTTTTCCAAAACTTGAGAGCCCTGATATTCATACTAAAAAAAAAACTTCAGTTTTGATTTCATGGGAACTTTAAAGGTTTTTGCAAAAGGTTTTCAAAACCTAAGTAAGAGCAGTAGTAACAGTGGTTCTTACCTAAGCAAAGAAAACTAAAAATAACTTCTGCAAGTGTACAAAGTGTTTACTCTGGTGGTGCTTTAAAAACACATGCCAACTATCCCTTTGTTTTAGAAGCTATGGATCAGCAGACAATTGATTCGCACATGATTAAAGAGCCTCAAAACAGGCTTTTTGCTTGTACCAATTTACTCTTATAAAAGTTCAGCACGTCACAACTCTCAGAAGCAGAGCTACACACATTTGTTCAGAGAGCTTACTGCCTGCTGATAATGAACCAGGCGTGACTGACTCGTTCGGCTATTTACATATCTTTCTGTAGATCCTTGGAGTCAATTAATTTATGCTGCTATTGAAGATGTCTTTTAATTAAGAGGGCTAGGGCTCTATTAAAATAAGAATCGATTCCCCCCCCCCTCTTTTTTAAATTAAATAATTTATTTTAAAAGAATATTTCAGAATATTCCACGTTGTTCCAAACCTTTCGCTTTCATTTATTTATTTATTTATTTATTCCCCATAAAATATACAAGATTCTTTCTTTCCATTAAATGATGGTTCATAGTGACTGTGTCTGTCAAGCTCAAAAAAGAAAAAAAGACAAAAAAAACCACCATGAAATCAACATAAAAGGTAGTCTATATATCTCACAAGCTGTGAAGCTTTTTTTTCCCTCACAAATGCATTGTGAGCTTTTATGATAATTTTTTGGCGCTTTCCTGGGGTTTTTCTTTCTTTTTTTTTTTTTTTAGATAGATGGTCACTGTACGTAAAGAGCTGCACTTTAACAAAAAATAAGACAAAAAAATGAAAGTTTAGGGTTGGAAAGATTTTTTTAATGCTTTCACCAGTGCTGCATTTATTTGATTAAAAACATAGTAAAACTGCAATATTGTGCAATATTATTAATTTTTAATTATAATTATTATGATGTTAGTTGAATTTATAGAAGCCTTCAGTGTCACAAAACTCATTCCATTCCTTCAGAAATATTTTTTATACGCTGATCGTCAATCTTAAAAACAGTTGTGCTGCGTAATATTGTTGATTGTTGAATTTTTACTCTGCTGAACAGAAAAAAAAAAAAAAACATAAAAAAGTGCATCCTTGCAGAATGAAAGTATTCATTTATTTTGAACAGTGTACTAAAATAAATTTTTGTGCCATTCAAAATTTGAGATTGCCTTTTTTTAAATTCCTAATTTTTAACTGAATTTGCATTTAGTTAGTAAACAGGAGCAGTGCTATCCAAATTTAAACATAAGGAAGTAAAATTAATTTGATTTGAAATTAAGAAAACCAGAAAAGGCTAAAGAAACCCTTGTTTAAAAGTTTTGGATTGTAGATTCACTTCTGAAGTCCCGTATCAGTTCGGATACTTCCTTTCGAGACAGATCTATGTAGGCCATAGACAGCAAGGCCGCTAACTAAGCTTTTAAACAGCGCTTGTTTTTGAAACAGAACAAACTGCACAAATTGCATCTTCAACGGCTCCTCACAGCTCAGATTATTGGGAGGGTTTGAAAGGAGACTGTATTAATATTTCACATGCTCTGCGAATTAGGTTAATCTCCCCCCTATTCCCGCATGCGGGACTCCAAGTTTCTTTCATTTCTCTTCAATCCTGTCTCAGATTCACAATGGGAGGGCTGAGCTTCAGCTGCTCTGGGAAACCATGGCAGATGTGTTAGAGGGGGTGAGACAGGAGAGAAATCAAGGTTGGGATCACAAAGCGTGACATCTGGAGCTGATAACAAGATATACCCATGTCTACCTCAGCCGGGTCCACGCATGCACTTACATATACATTCAGAGACACAAACTCTCACATACAGACACAAAGAACTGTTTTACGATCCGACTTAATGAATGAGAGCAGTCACAGCGGTCCTGAGTGCTTTGTCAGGTCTAAATAAAACTAGATTTGATTTATCTGTTGTGAACAACGTCTGAAACAGTTGAAAGGTTTTACTTGCGAAGAGGGCAGAAGTAGAATGAGACATGGTAAAGTGCTTACAGGAGAGACCGGGGCTAGTTGGTGAGTCAAAAATCAAAAATAAATTAATAAATAAATACATTTGAATTACATTTAAATAAACATATGCATACATTGCATTTAAAAAATGCATTTAAATAAATAACTAAAAAATAAATCTAAATACGTTTATTTATTTTTTATCTAAATTGTTATTACTTATGAAGGAGACATGCAGTTATTCTTTTGCACTTTAAACAGCTAAAACTTGTTATCCCTATGGTGAAAACTCACCAAACTTTGCATGCATGAATGATCTGTAACTAATTGTGTTTTATGTAATTATGGCTTGGATGGGATGTATGGTTGCCTAGAAACTAGTGGTTAAATTTGAGATATTAAAAATCAGTCAGCCCCGCTACCTCATTTGAAATACAGAATATAGATTTCATAAAAATACATTTTCTAATGAGGAACTAAATTTGCCTCAAGGACTCATACGTTCTATCATTACAATACTTAGAGTGTTTAAGGTAAAACCTGTCTAAATTGTATTCTTACGAACCACTGATTCAACATTTTATGTCAAAGCAAACTTGGTTTGCAAAAAGTGAGTCTCCACAATTAAAAAAAAATAAAATAAAATAAAACAAAAAGTACAACCCCTAAACTTGCATGCTTCATTTGTGCAATTGTCAGAAAGCAATAAAGATGGCATTTGTCATTGCAGTGGTAAAACTATTGTGATTTGATACACATACATGCTAAATCTAGCAATATTTCTGGGAGCAGTAGGGTAAGTATTATATGAAGTGTCAGGTACCAAAGCTGAGCTCTAATATTGCATATGAAAACCCATGTGACATTCACAAGCGATAGCAGGCATAATTTTCCAGAGTTGAGTCCATTTCAACTTATACCCACTGGATTGAGCTAATTGCTACTTAAAGTTGGCTGAAAAGCCATTAAATTGTCTAAAATATATAGGTTTGTACTGTGACAACTTACCTCATGTAGAGTGACAACATGCCTTAATAGCAGACAATAGCCTGAAGATTTTTTTTGAAGACTTTAAAATATGTATATATAATTGAACACATTAATGCCTGGCAAAAGACCAAACTGCTTTCAAATCGTAACAATGGGACTAAACACTTTAAAATTGAACCCACCCTGTTTGTCATGTTTCTTAATTGCATATTCTTTTTCTGCGAAAAACGCCACACAATGCAACAGAGATAAAGTATCCAGACCTTCGCGAAATCCTCCCTCCCGACACATGAATTACCATAATAAAGCGAGCAGGTGTGCCACTAGTAACAAAACAAGCCTGGTTACAATCTTGTACACAGTGATGCAGTTGACATTGTTAAAGCTCTCCATTAAAAAGTTCAAGTCAGCACTAGCTGTGGAGGTAAACACGGAAGCTAATTACAGCAATTAAGCAGTTTTGCCGCACTGCGGAATGCACCAAAATATTTTCCCCTGGCAATTTCGTCCCGCAGCAAACAATTGGTTTTTAAAGGGGTCGCCGAGGGTGTGTGAAGGAAACGGACAATGCGGGTCTCTGGTGACTTGTGGTAACTCGGTCCAAAATGATCTTTGTCCTCAAGGCTGAAAAGAAACCAGGTTTTTACCAGTTACTACAAATCTAGTGTTCTGGGTCACTGCTTGAATCATCAGCGATGCACTGACCACAGCTTTGGCCCGTCCAGATAACATTCGATTTCACCTTTAGCTGGAGGAGGTTTCTGAAAAATATCCTCTTTGTTTGAAAAGAGCAGGGTGAAACTAAGCCAGCTGGATATAGGTTTACAAACCACTCTTTCTTTAAGGCATGAATCACTAATACGGTTGCTCATACCTCAGGTTAGAGGTGTAGACAGACTTCTGGCTTTAACAAACTAAACTTCATAGTATAACAGTTTCTGCCACAGACTTTAATTATACCTTACATTGCGCAGCTTACTGAAGAAAGGTGTGCTAACAGTTTTCTAAGTGATTGGAATTACTTGTAGACTCCTGAAAGGCACTTTTGACTTTATATTCAAATACTAAAACTAAAAAGTACCATGGTTTTTTAAGAACAAAATATGAAGCAGCACTGCTGTTTTCAAAACTGATAATAATATGAAATGTTTCTTGAGCAGCAAATCAGCATCACTGGTGAAAAAAAAACAGCATATGCTGGTAGGTATGTTTTGATGCTGGTTTAAGCTGGTCCTTTGCTGGTTTATGCTGGTCCTTGACCAGCAACATGACCCGCATAAACTAGCAAAGGACAAGCTTAAACCAGCATCAAAACATACCTTATGCATAATTGCATAATTGGTTAAATTTGAGATATTAAAAATCAGTCAGCCCCGCTACCTCATTTGAAATACAGAATATAGATTTCATAAAAATGCATTTTCTAATAGGAACTAAATTTGTCTCAAGGACTCATACGTTCTATCATTACAATACTTAGAGTGTTTAAGGTAAAACCTGTATAAATTGTATTCTTACGAACCACTGATTCAACATTTTATGTCAAAGCAAACTTGGTTTGCAAAAAGTGAGTCTCCACAATTAAAAAAATGAAATGAGATTTTTAATCATGGTTTTAACATGTTGATAGCATTTTTCTGGCATTCGTCTTGTTAAGATGATTAGCATGTTGTTAATGTTGCTAACATGTTTCAAACATGGTTAATGTGTTGCTAGCATGTTTTAGCGTGACTAGCATATTTTTATGTGTTTGGGAAGTTTAAGCATGATTAGCATGTTGTTAGGATGTTTTAGTGTGATTAGCATTTGATAGCATGCACGTTGCTATCACATTTTAACATGTTTTTAGCATGTTTAACATGTTGCTAGCATGTTTTAATGTGATTAGCATTTGTTAACATAGTAGTATGTTCTTAGCATGAGCAGTGGTTTGCTAGCATGTTTTTAGCATGATTAACATGGTTTTAACATGTTGCTAGAATGTTTTTAAAATAATTATGTTGTTCAAATGTTTATAGCATGATTAGCATGTTAACATGTTTTTAGCATGTTTAACATGTTGCTAGCATGTTTTAGCGTGATTAGCATTTGTTAACATAGTAGTATGTTTTTAACATGAGCAGTGTTTTGCTAGCATGTTTTTTTAAACATGATTTTAACATGTTGCTAACATGTTTTTAAAATAAATATGTTGTTCAAATGTTTATAGCATGATTAGCATGTTAACCTGTTTCTAGCATGATTAGCATGTTGGTAGCATGTTTTAGCGTGATTAGCATTTGATAGCATGCACATTGTTATGTTTTAACATGTTTTTAGCATGTTTAACATGTTGCTAGCATGTTTTAATGTGATTAGCATTTGTTAACATAGTAGTATGTTTTTAACATGAGCAGTGTTTTGCTAGCATGTTTTTTTTAACATGATTTTAACATGTTGCTAACATGTTTTTAAAATAAATATGTTGTTCAAATGTTTATAGCATGATTAGCATGTTAACCTGTTTCTAGCATGATTAGCATGTTGGTAGCATGTTTTAGCGTGATTAGCATTTGATAGCATGCACATTGTTATGTTTTAACATGTTTTTAGCATGTGTAACATGTTGCTAGCATGTTTTAATGTGATTAGCATTTGTTAACATAGTAGTATGTTTTTAACATGAGCAGTGTTTTGCTAGCATGTTTTTTTAACATGATTTTAACATGTTGCTAACATGTTTTTAAAATAAATATGTTGTTCAAATGTTTATAGCATGATTAGCATGTTAACCTGTTTCTAGCATTATTAGCATGTTCATAGCATGTTTTACCGTGATTAGCATTTGATAGCATGCACATTGCTATCATGTTTTAAGCATGTTTAACATGTTGCTTTAATGTGATTAAATTTGTTAACATAGTAGTATGTTCTTAGCATGAGCAGTGGTTTGCTGGCATGTTTTAACATGATTAGCATGGTTTTAACATGTTGCTAGAATGTTTTTAAAATAATTATGTTGCTAAAATGTTTATAGCATGATTAGCATTTTGCTAACCTGTTTCTAGCATGACTAACATGTTGTTAGCATATTTTAATGTGATTAACATGTTTTAGTATGATCTTCTTAGCATGGTTCAGTGTGATTAGCATTTGTTAGCATGTTTTTTAACATGATTTTAACATGTTGCTAACATGTTTTTAAAATAATTATGTTGTTCAAATGTTTATATGATTAGAATGTTTGTTAACCTGTTTCTAGCATGATTAGCATGTTGGTAACATGTTTTAGCGTGATTAGCATGTTTTAGCGTGTTTGACATGTTTTAGTATGATCAGCATGTTGTTAGCATGGTTCAGTGTGATTAGCATTTGTTACCATATTGCTAGCATGTTTTAGCATGATTAGCCTTTTGATAGCATCTTTCTAGCATGATTAACATGGTTTTAATATGTTGCTATCATGCTTCTAGCATGAATAACATTTTCTGAATGTTTTCAACGTGATTTAAGATTAAAAGAAAAAATCCAGCTAAAAAACAGATAAAGCCAAAGCAGCTGATTTTGTAAAAATCATCCATTTATGCAAGTCATAATTTTATCATGGGTATTCCATTAAACATTGTTAACTTATATAATTTTTAAAAAAAATAAAATATTACTAAGCAACCGCAAATTAACATGCTTAAAAAAAAAAAAAAGAAAGAAAGAAAGCGAGCACCCACAATATCAGTATTCCAAAAATCTATTTTTCGTATAATACATTTATCCTCATTTATGCACCCTCAAGGTCACTGGCTTATGAGAAAATCTGAATATTGCAGGACTTGTGAATTGAATTAATTTTGGGATATCGATTAGCTCAAGCCTGAACCGTAAAAAATAAAGATGCGTCCGCTAGAATATGAATATGAACTTCCAATTGCCAAGCACACTTTCAACAATAATACTTCACCCGCTTTGTGTTTCACTCCAGCTAATCAGATACGATATGCTTTCCTAAAGTAAAGACGCATAAAAAAACAAGAAAAATAAAGGAAACTGTTCAGAGAGGGAAAACTCATAATGAGCAGAAAAACGTCCGTTTTCTCAACAGCAAAAAGCCATTTCTTTTGATGGCCGCTGTACACAGTGAGGAGAAAATAATTAGGGGCCTGTTGTCACAGTAAAACACTGGAACTCTATCGGGACGCATCAAAAACCTCCATTCATTAATTTAATTGGCCGGTGATGAGATAGGCTCTGTGTTGTATGACTCTTATTATTAGGCATTCTTGTGGAGAACGGGAAAGAGATACGAAGGCCATTCACAGCTGAGGAAAGCCTAATCGTTCTCTGCGATCTTTTTCTCGTCCCTACACGAATGTATAGAATTTTCGGTTGCTTCTGCGTGGGAGACGTGAGGGGGATGGCGAGAGGGATAGTTGACTCTCTGGCCCCCCCCGGTCTAGATGGACATATTCGCCCGTGAGTGTCAAGAGAGCAGGCGTTCCGGGAGAAGCCATTTCTTCCTCAAATGCTACGGCAGACACAAAAGAGCTCAGTGTTTGTGTGTTTGAGGGGGGCTCACGGCTCATTTTTCCAGCGTAAGAGCTATCAGCAGTCTGCGTCTCGCCGCCAAACAATGGCCGCATCTGATCAAAGTGCACAGAGACGTGACATTCACATTCAAGTTTACGAGCTGCAGAATGTATTATGCCACCGACAAAAGAAGAGCGCAGAAAAAAAAACATGCAAGCAAGACAAGGGGAAAAGGAAGTGATTGAGAGTGGGATCTTGAGAATGTGTAAACATTTTTGCAATTTTTCACTGACGGTTCCCAGAGGAAATTTCCTCCTCGGTTTGTTTCATATAAGAGTCGACTTTCTCCTCAGGAGAAATAAAAATGAGAGCTGTTGTTTGCTTTAAAAAACATATGCAAATTAATTAATTGAATCAAATTGCATATATTATTATTTGCAGATTAAAAAGTACGCCTATTGAATAGAAATCATAAAACTGCCTTTAGAAGTCTTTTTGTTTGTTGTATTTTATTTTAATATCAATGAACACACACATACATTATATATACGTTAAGATGTCCACATCAAAATAAATTTACAAAAGTGATTTTACGTCTATAGAATGCATGTTAAATGTAAGTAAAGTGTCTACTTTTAAGGTTTCAAATATTTCTTTGGAGAATAAAATGTCAAAATTTGATTAAAATAAACATTGTCATTTACTGTAACACAATATATATGTAAAAATTCAAACAACATGCTTATTCTGACTTGCAAATATTAAAATATATAAAAGAATGAGGGAGCATATAAAATTACGTACTGGCTCATGGGCAAAACTTAGGATAGTGGCAAATTTTAAATATGTAGAATTACAAATAATAAGTTTTTAGGGTGAAAGTAAGTCGTATTTTAATGTGTCATAAATTGATTTTTGCTGTAAATATGCCTGACAAGATTGTTAAACTGAATGGCATTAAAGGAGAAATCCACTTCCAGAACAACAATTTACAAATAATTTACTCACCCCCTTGTCATCCAAGATGTTCATGTCTTCTTGTCATGAAGAAATTATGTTTTTTGAGGAAAACATTTCAGGATTTTTCTCCATATAATGGACTTCATTGGTGCCCCAATTTTAAACTTCCAAAATGTAGTTTAAATGCAGCTTCAAAGGGCTCTAAAGGATCCCAGCCGAGGAAGAATCTTATCTAGCAAAACGATCTGTCATTTTTTTTGAAAAATAAAAAATTTGTATACTTTTTAAGCACAAAAGCTTGTGTAGCACAGGCTCCGGGATGTGCGTCCACGACACTACGAATCATGTCTAAGTTCATCGTCTGTGTACTCTGGCTCAAAAGGTAGAGTTTGAAACTCATTTCAAAACGCATCTCATTTTCTCCTACAACTTCAGAATCGTCTGACATTGTTGTACCTTTTTGTTTGTAAGCAGTGTTTGACTTACTTGCACTTTCTTAGTCTTTGCGCGTTCGCTTTGTAAACACTGGGTCTGTAGTTCCGCCTACGTTCTGCGTGACCAATGGTACGTAGTGTCATGGACGAGCATCCCAGAGCCTGTGCTACACAAGCTTTTGTGCTTAAAAAGTAAACAAATTTTCATTTTCTGAAAAAAATGACAGATCGCTTCGCTAGATAAGACCCTTCTTCCTTGCCTGGGATCATTTAGAGCCCTTTGAAGCTGCATTTAAAATACATTTTGGAAGTTCAAAATCGGGGCACCAAATGCCATAATTTCGTCACGACTGAAGACAGAAAGACATGAACATCTTGGATGATAAGGGGTTTATTATTTTATTTTATCTTTTTGGAAAAACAATTTAAAGCAGTATTACACTTATTATTTTTATGCTTAAACCCTATATTCTGCTTTTCCTGAACATAAAGGGTCACTGTGGCTTTATTTTATTTTATTTTATTTTATTTTGTGTTAAATGGACAGACCTAATAAAAACAGACACAAATGCAACTGCATTTCTTTACTATGCACTTTAAGAAAACAAATCTGTAGAAAAATGGAAAATTGCTGGTAATTTTCTGCCATTATATGTTAACTTTACAGGATTTTTCTTCAACCCTAAAGCAAAACACAATCCAATGCATCAAAATACTGGTAAAACACCTGTGGAAAACCAATGCAGAAAGTTCCTTAATATTTACACAGTACGCTGAGGAAAATAAGACATTTCAACAAACATTAACAAAGAAACGTCACGTAACACATTGCATTAAACTTGCAAAAAGTAGAAAAGAACTGAAATATTATTCTCTTGCAAAACATGTAAAAAAAAATTTTATACTATTATAAAAAATAATTTTTACTGTGTACATTGCGACCTATTTTTACAGACTTTTCTTGGAGTTTGGGTTGGTGTCTGATGCGTACAATATATCCACCCTCCATGACCTCCCTCTCAATTATCCAGCCATTCTTTCATTCCCTCTCTATTCTTTTCAGTAAGAGTCCCCCTTCTCCAATTTTAAAGGCCTGGCCCCCATTCCAGTGTAAGGTATCCTGCACTCTCTCCATATTGTTCTCCGACCCTCCATTCACTCTCACAACAACAAAAGGGATCGAATGATCAACAAGGCGCCGCTTTTCAACCGGAAGCAATCACATGACCATGCAGTGCTAGAGGTACACACAAAAAGACAGACATTGTTAACCGCTGAAGAATGTTGCAAGTGAAAATAAATGCAGCTAGTTATTCAGTATTGATAGAAATCACTTTAAAGTGGCTAGAAAATCGGTATGAACGTCATGTCACTACTAAAATCAAATGCATTTTCGCATAATTACATTTTTCTTTGAAAAAAATCTCTTCATTTTTCTGTAACTTAATTAAGGTTACTTCTGATGTAATTGCATTATACTGTATAAACTAAAAGATAATTCTGTATTTAACATCAGAATTTAACATCTAATCTAAAAAAACTAACTTTAAGTTTAAGCCTAAGTATTAAATTTACTAAAATTAAGCTAAATAGAAATATAAAAAAGTATAATAAAAATAAAAGTGCATATGTGAAAAAAATAAAACAATAAATAATGCTGTCTTTGCAACTAATTTTAAGTTTAAGCCTAAATTTTTAAATTACTAAAACTAAAGCTAAGTAGAAATATAAAAAAGCATAATAAAAATAAAAGTGCATATGGGGAAAAAAAAAATACAATAAAATAAAATAAAATAATAATAATAATAATAATAATAATAATAATAATAATAATAATAATAATGTTAAATGTTGCCTTTGCAACCAACTTTAAATAAGTTTAAGCCAAAGTATTAAAATTACCAAAACTGCAGCTAAATACAAATATGAAAATGCAAAATAAAAATAAAAGTGCACATGGGGGAAAAAAAATAAATTAATTAATTTAAAAAAAATAATAAAAAAAATACAATAAATTAATAAATAATGCTGCCTTCACAACTAACTTTAACTAAGTTTAAGCCTAAACATTAAAATTACTAAAACTAAAGCTAAATACAAATATAAAAAAATCATAATAAAAATAAAAGGGCATATGTGAAAAAAATAAAACAATAATAATGCTGTCTTTGCAACTAATTTTAAGTTTAAGCCTAAATATTAAAATGACTAAAACTAAAGCTAAATAGAAATGTAAAAAAGCATAATAAAAATAAAAGTGCATACAATTTAATACAAATTTAATAAAATCGAAAAATAAGATTGAGAAATGAAAAACAAAATAAAAGCCAATTCAAAATGTTAAAAAAAAAATAAATTCTGTCAAAATGTCATGTTTAATTCAGAGTTTCTTGTAATTATTTGTGAAAATGACTAGTAATTTCTAAGTGAAAACTGTAAATCCTAATCCTTTTTTTTTCCCAGTGTACTATAATAATAAAGAAATAATATTAAAATAACACTGCCCCAAAAACTGCTTTCTATCCTAACTATGCACAATTATGCATTTTATTTTTTTGCATTTAGCATCATTTTTCATTGCAGTCTGCAAGCCTATAATCACAATAGGCCTGTGTGACCCACTTTTGATAACCACTGGTCTAGTGTATCTAGTCCGAATATTTTCCTTTCACTGTCAGTCCTAGACTTCTGAAGAGAAAGGTTATTTTATAGGTAAGGGAAGAAAACCAGATGGTACTTATAGATAAAATGACATACAGAGCGTCCAATTTAGTGATGCGCTGCTCCGGTTCTCCTCAGCACATGTTTCCTTTCATCTTCCTGTATATAATGACCTTTCATCAGCTTTATAGGGTGCCAAAATTCACCTCGAGGCCCTCTAATACTTTCTTGCTGACCTTCCCAGTCATCTTAAAGAAACTTTGAAGAAAGTGTTGGAGAGGGAGAGAAGATGCAAACGGGTCCTGGGAACATATGCGCAGACTATGGATTTGTGTGCAGATGTTCAGCAGATCCTGGAGCCGCAGGATGCAGTGGCCATGGCAAGACCACTGGGACAGGAAGAAGAGCGAGAGAGGCAAAATATAGATCCCTCACACCTCCAACTTGCCCTTCACAGTCGATTCCAACAAGAAACACCCGCTTGGTATTCTGCTATCAACCAGGTTTCTCCTTAACCACCTCTACACACATCCTTCCATTTCTTTTCACTCCCACATTTCATCCTGTCCCTGTAGATGTGTTCTGTGCAGTCGTACTAGAGCAGATTGACATCTATAATGGGCGATCTTGGCACAGCGCTGGCTTTGAGAGTGCTGGGGAGGAAACGGATTAAATGTGCCGAAATGGTGAATAAAATCTGGGATGCTCACATGTTAATCAAGGGATATTTGCTGAGAATGGATTAAGTATGATGGACATATGGCATTTCATTCAGCAATTTTGTTTGGTAATTGAAATAAAGCTGGAATGATTTTCAGGGAATATAAGTAAAATACTGAGTATGCATATATATATATATATACACAAACAAATAAATAAATATTTGTATTAAAAAAATTGAATAAATTACATAAATATAAAAAGTAAATGTTAATATAAATTTAAACATATAAACTTACACAGATATGTTTAAACCTTTCAGAGTACTAAAATTAATTACTAAAATTAAATTGGTCATGTTTAATTCAAAGTGGATTAAATGTGATGAAAAGGTGAATAAAATCTGGGATGCTCACATGTTAATCAAAAAATAAATATTTGTTGGGAATTGATGATGCATGATGGATATGTGGCGTGTGATATGTGAAAATAAAATAAAATAAAATAAAATAAAATAAAAATATGAAAATGCAAAATAAAAATAAAAGTGCACATGGGGAAAAAAATAAATTAATAAAAATAAAATACAATAAATTAATAAATAATGCTGCCTTCACAACTAACTTTAACTAAGTTTAAGCCTAAACATTAAAATTACTAAAACTAAAGCTAAATACAAATATAAAAAAGCATAATAAAAATAATGGATTAAGTATGATGGACATATGGCATTTCATTCAGCAATTTTGTTTGGTAATTGAAATAAAGCTGGAATGATTTTTGGGGAATATAAGTAAAATACTGAGTATACGTATACACAGACAAATAAATAAATAAATAAATAAATAAATAAATAAATAAATATTTGTATTTATTAATGAATATATTGCATAAATATAAAAAGTAAATATTAATATAAATTGAAACATATAAACTTACACAGATATGTTTAAGCCTTTCAGAGTACTATTTAGAATTACTAAAATTAAATTAATTGTGTTTAATTCAAAGTGGATTAAATGTGATGAAAAGGTGAATAAAATCTGGGATGCTCACATGCTGTGAGTGTGATATGAGTGTGATATGTAAAAAAAAAAAAAAAAATAAAATAAAATAAAATAAAATAAAATAAAATAAAATAAAATAAAATAAAATAAAATAAAATAAAATAAAATAAAATAAAATATGGATTTTTTAAATTAAACATTAAAGTAAACATTAATTAATTTCAGTTAGGTACCAAGACAAGATTTGTAGTTTTGTGTTTTATTGTAAACACTAAATTTAATAAAATGTATATGGATCTTTTTCCAAAGATAGATAGATTTGCCACTATCCTAGGTTTTGCTTATTTGTCAGGTTTTTTTTTTTTTTTTTTTACACAACACAATAATATATATGCTCCCTTATTCTTTTATATATCTTAATAAGCATGTCGTTTGAATTTTTACATAAATATTGTGTCACACAATGTAACATTATTTTAACCAAATTTTGAAATACATTTTATTCTCCAAAAACTTTTTTGAAACCCTAAAAGTAGATACTTTACTTACATGTAATGTGCTTTCTATGGACATAAAATCAATTTTGTCAATTTCCTTTGATGTGGGGGGTCAATTTTTTGAAAATGAATTTATACACCATCTGAAAGCTAAATAAATAAGCTTTTTATGGTTTGTTAGGATAGGTCAATATTTCAATAATAGATTTTTGATATATTTACCAAATGAAATTTACTAACATCTAATGGAACATGATGTTTACTTAATATCCTTATGATTTCTGGCATAAAAGAAAAATCTATAATTTTGACCCATACAATGTATTTTTGGCTATTGCCACAAATATACCCGTGCTACTTAAGCCTTTTTGTGGTCCAGGTTCACATATATACCTATTCAAAAATTACAAAAGATGGTTTAAGTGATGGTTTAAATCTGTGTTGCTCACAAGTTAATCAATGGATATTTGGTAAGAAGTGATTCAGTATGCCTGAAATGTGACATTTCATTCAGTATGTTCTTTTTCACAGATAGGGGTTGTTCAGGAGTCTTTGTTTCAGGTGTCTCTCCTACAAGCCTAAAAATAGACCCAAATGACTCAATACGTGACATGCTGTAAAAGTACAAAGCATTACTGTGGATTGCAGCTCAGATGATTTCCTCTTGGAAGATTCTGATGAGTTTATACTGAAATCTCCAAGTTGCAGACTTGGCAAATATGAGCACAGTTTGGGAGATTTTTTCCTCCAAGGAGTTTTCGGAAGAGATGCCAACAGTCTGAAAAACATGAGAGCTGAAGTAAACATGGACACTATTCAATTTCCTAATGTTCGTGATTCCTGCTCTTGATTCATTATGGAACTTTCCAAATAAGTACAGGACAGTACGGAAGTGTAACGCAGATTTAACATTCCCTTCCAATGATGCCTACAGGAGAAAGAACTGAGATGTGAAAGAGATCTCCTTTGTGATTTTTTTCTATCCTATAGGCAGAACTGGTGTTGAAACTGGCCTGCAGCACAGCATTACCAAGTAGCTGCTGTAGGTGAACATTACACAAGGCTGAGCAGACATCTGAAGACCAGGATCAGCATCAGAAGAACAAGTCAGTCAGAAAATGGTACTTCACATGAATGTCACAGAATGTTTTATTTAAAAGAACTAAAGAACTGTTTAAATAAATCATCGCGCTACTACATATATGCTAAGGCTTCCATTTTTGTAGCTTTCCTTGAGCATACATGCACGATGCATACACTACTTTTCAAAGGTTTGGGGTCAGGAGGATTTTTATATTTTATTATTTATTATTTTTTTTTATTTTAGCCTTGAACATAAGAGATTTCTTTTTAAAAAACTTTAAAGCATTGTACAGACTCAAAACTTTTCTTTATCTTTTTTTTTTTTTTTAAACAGTGCTGTATATAACTGCAAACACTCAGTGGACAATGTCATGGACAACATAGCTGGTATTTTTTTTGTTCTTCTGCTCACACAAGGTCAATTCACTTGCTTCCTGTGTTGGCAATTGAAACAGGAAGTTGTAGTGCAACATATCAAAGAGCTCAGACATTTAGCCAATAATCTTATGTCACCTTCAGAGCCGTGTCTGCACTGAGAATGGAAATCCTGCTCATTTATTACTATATACTATACTATACTATATACTTGTGTGTCCACAAATAGAAAGAAAGAAAGAAAGAAAGAATGAACAAGTTGCACTGTAGTTGCTTGGAAAATTGTATTTATTTTATTTATTTTATTTTATTTTATTGGTAATGTGAGATACAATAAATAAATAAATAAATAAATAAATAAAATGCCAAATATTAAAAAGTAATCTCCTATTAAAAATTGCCAATTTGAGAATAATTTATGCAGTTTTATATAATTGTATAAATAAGAGCAGTTTCATAAATAATCAGTGTTGGGGAAAGTTACTTTTAAAAGTAATGCATTACAATTTTGTGTTTCTCCCTGAAAAAGTAACTAATTATGTTACTTAGATACCTTTTTATGGAAAGTAATGTGTTACGTTACTTTTGCGTTACTTTTTAAATCTGGGCAGGGCTTGCTTCTTTGTTTTTAATATAAAACAATTCTAATGTAAAAGCCCTTTTACACCAAAAGTGAAATGAATTCACCTCAGGCTGAAAGAAAAGTACATTTATGCAGGAGATCACTCTTCAACTATTAAAAAAAAAAAAAAAAAAAAAAAAAAAAAAAAAAAATGAGGCACAAATGTTTATCTTTATCTAAAGTAATTTTTGCTTATTGGTATGGTTGAATTGCATCATCGAAGGTCAGCAGCACTAGTTAATAAAATAAGAATTAAATAAATAAAGGATATTTGTTTTATTTAACATATTCTAACATACTCATATTCTGAGCTTGCATTTCACTGTTTTTATTCATTTTGAGGAATACTGAATCTGTTTTTTGTGAGTGAGATGAATTAATGCATGTTCACATTTAGTCTAGAATACAGTAACATCATGTTTACTCCCAATTTCCTAACAGGAGACTTGTCAATCAATAAATGGGGGGGAAAAATACTGGCCTACTTATTTGAAAAAGTAACTCAGATATTTTCTTAGGAATTCAAAAGTAATGCGTTACTTTACTAGTTACCTGAGAAAAGTAATATTATTACGTAACCCGCGTTACTTGTAATGCATTACCACCAACACTGTGAATAATAAAGAAATAGTAAATAAACAATGAATATCCATGGAAATAAATAAATAAATAAATAAATAAATAAATAAAATAGATTAATAAATAAACAACAAACTTGCATAATATGCCAATAAATAATATCCTTGTAAATAAATAAATTCATACATACATACATAAAACAACCAACTTGCATAATATGCCAAATATTAAAACATAATTTCCTTTTAAACACTTTGTTTAAAAGGAGAATAATTTACACAGTTTATATAATTTAGCAGTTTCATGCCTATCTTTGTAAATAAATAATAATAAATAAAATTAATAAATAATATCCCTGTAAATAAATAAATAACAACCTACTTACATATAATGGCAATAAATAATATTCTTTTAAACAAACAAACGTCAAATATTAAAACGTAACCTCCTTTTAAACACTTTGTCAATTTAAGAATAATTTATGCAATTTTATATAATAATAAATAATATCCTTGTAAATAAATAAATAACAACTACCAACTTGCAAAATAAGCCAATAAATAATATCCTTGTAAATAAATAAGTAAATAATATGCCAAATATTAAAACATAACCTCCTTTTAAACACTTTGACGATTTAAGAATAATTTATGCAGTTTTATACAATTTATTTGAAAGAATTAAAAGAGCAGTTTCATGCTTATCCTTGTATTGTTCAACCGGTTGAGGTTGATATAGGATCAACTAATCAAATAATTAGTAAATAAGCAATGCAATATTTTTTTAGAGAGAGTAATAAGAAATCTAATTACACTGTTGAAAATGTAATTAGTAGCTAACAATTATTAATTACTCTTTTGAGATTAACCCATCACTGCATTTGAAGTGTATTAAGTTAGTGTAGTAAGTTGCTATTCCTAGTCAGTGGTGTTAGCACATGCACATTCTCATGCTAGACAGTATTTTATTGGACAAAAATGTATATAGACACCTGCTTGTAAAAGATGTGCCATCAATATTTTTGTTCTGTTTTCCCAGACGAGAAGATCAATTATGTAGTAGTGCACTAGCATAGAGATAACCCTCAGTGTAAACAGACACGGGCTAAAAGCCACAAAACTCCAATTTGAATTTCATGGGGGTCTTTGAGGTGAGGAGAAACTAAGTTAAAGCGTACAATTTCACTTTTAAAGTTACAACATAGCTTATCCTAAAAGCTCACCTGTGTGTTATCAAAGTCAGACGACGAGGTAGAAAAAAAAAAAAAAAAAGACGTGTACAAAGACCTACTTTACACTTTCTTTTCAAAGAATTAACAGAGCAATTAAAATGCACCTTTTGCTCAAACATCCATAGCTCGAAACGTAATTGGGACCATGTCTATTAGCAGTTAAGATGCAATGTTCTTTGAATTTTGTCCGATAGCAGTGCCCTTTCTGTGGCTCTAAATAAGCAATTGTCGAAATATTCTAATTGGAGCCCAAAGGGTGAATGCCAACCCATAAACAAACCACTAGATCTCCTCTGCAATACACTCTTCCTCGCATATGCTTCGGTCAGCTACATTTACTCTGCTCGAAAAATGGAAATGTAAGGCTTTAGAAACAGTAAGAGACCATAAAATGAGCCAAAACTATTAAATACGCCTTATTTTTTAATTTATGCTGCAGTTCGTTTTTAATAAGAAGCTTATGTTTAATTACATCACATTGAATAATTCCTTAGTGTTCTGCTTTATGAAAAAAGTTACTGGAGTATGTTCTCAGTCGCTTATTGTTATACATTTGGCTTCAAACACTCCGAAATACATCCAATCCACTTTGTGAAATCTTGCATGCACATCACACAATGATCTCCCGTCGCTGCAATGCACTTTATTCCCGCTTTGAGCTTTTACTCCCACAGTTGTGCTTCTCACAGGTCCAGCGAGAGTAAAATCTCCATACGGCTTAGTTGTTCAACCACACATTAGTCTCAGTCTGAGACGTCACACCCACAGACCGCCTACAGTCCGGTCAATGACCGCTCAGTGCGTATAAGCACACCAATTTGCAAAGAACTTCATTTGGATGGCTTTTTGCAACCTCCTAGAGTTCAATTACACTGTTTTTTTTTGTTTGTTTGTTTTGTTTTGTTTGTTTGTTTGTTTTTGTTTTGTTTTGTTTTTTGTTTTTTCTCGATAAATCCTGTAAAGAAAATTAAATTATTCACTAGGAATATATTGTTGTTTGTTTCTGGAGTTACATCTGTGAATGCATCAATATTTGTTACATTTTAGATTAACCATCACTAAAATACCAAATTAAAATAAACTGAATTGCAGTTTGTCACGTTACAGCTCTTCCTGTCTAAATCAAAGTTATTGTTTTTTTTTTTTTTTTTTCATTCATATACTCTTATACTATTGCTTAAGATTTAGAATTAGCTTTATTTGAGTTATTATTATTATTTTTTTAAAATAAGGATTTTATGTGCTTTTGTCAATATATTATTTATTTATTTATTTATTTATTTGCTTTTTAACAATAATAATAATAATAATAATAATAATAATAATAAGTCATAAAATATAAAATATTAATTTAAACTCAGAATTTTTTAAGAGTTTATTATAGTATTTATTAATGTTTTATAAATGTTAGTATTTAATGTTATAGCAATATTAGCTTTTTGCAGTTTTTATTTTAGTTTAATTTTTAAAAAATAATTTCATGTGCATTTATCATTGTATTTACTTATTTATGCAAAACATTAACGTTTAAATTATTAATAATAATAATAATAATAATAATAATAATAATAATAATAACAATAATAATACTTTTATTCAGCAAGAACACTTAAACATATTATTTATCTGACTGAATATTTACATTTGATTTAGAAATTAAAACAATTATAATTAAATAATTATAAAATATTAACTTAAATTTAGATTTTTTAAAATGTTTATTATAGTATTTATACTTTTTTATGAGTTTTAATATTTCATGTTTTAGTAATATTATTTTGTAATTTTTTTTTTTTTTTTTTTAGGTTTTAGTTTAGTAATTTTAGTACTGTATTTCAACTTACTATAATTTAGTTAGTTTCCATAATAACATTCTCATCTAGTCATTTAATCTAACACTCATATAGCAATATAAAAATAATTTTGTTAGCTGAAATCTATCTATTTATCTATCTATAGTAGTCAACATTTGAACATTTGAATCAAAAGTTTGCTTTTATTTCAGCTGAAAAAAAAAAGATTTTAATAGCTTTAGTTTTCAATAAAACTAACAACTCTGGTCTAAATGGGCAATTCTTAGGTGGAATAAACTGCAATATAGACATTTAGCTGTAGACACATAAGTCACATATATTGCAATCAGATCTTAAATAGCTTTATGAAAACAAAGGTATATCTTTGTCTTTGTATATATCTAAACTTAGCCACATATCCTGCTGGGAGGGTTAGTCTAAAAATGTATCCTCCTATCTGATATATTCATCATCTCTGCATTGCTTATGAGTCCAGGATTTGTGATGTTCTTTAGCAGAGATAAACGGGGGGAAAAAAACAACAACAACATCAAATGAACTCTGAGATGAATAGGTTCCTTAACGGTGAGATCTCTTCATCACTATGAGAAGCTCTATGTATGTATGTATATATATATATATATATATATATATATATATATATATATATATATATATATATATATCTTAGATCAGGGTCAGGCTGAAGATGGAGAACATATGAGCTGAACAATATACCCCAGAAGGTCAAACCGACTTCATTTTCTCATGAAAATTGAACAGGAAAATAGACACACCTTCCATACCTCCACGCTAAAGGCTGAGAAGGCTCATCAAAGTGCTTTCAATATCTGAAAGGCTCGACTTGTTTGATCGTGTCCTTCAGTGAATGAGCATTCTAGACAGATCCATCAGTCAGCGCGTAGTTGTATTTACCCACCAGATGAGTAGATAAGAAAAGAGAAAAAAAAGAAATACATCATTTTTAAATTTGGAGCATTTCAAGGCAGAGGAAGAGAAAATAGGTGTTTGCAGCGTGACATTTTAAGACACTTTGAAGTTGAAGGTGATTACATAAAGTATCGCCAGGTTTGTAGCTTAGCTTGCATGACCTTATTTTCGTTCCTTCTTTTCTTCGCCCCTTTCACAGAATGAGAAACACCTGTGAAAGGGTGTCAGAGGGCACATAAAGCACCTCTTTGATGGACTTCCTGTCTGTGCTTGGGCATCTGTGTTATTGAACACATGAGTTAGTAGGACTTCATTAAAACAGCTGCAGTGTCATTTGTCAGCTAGAACACTTGACAGTTTTTGAGGTAATATTAGCAAGTAGACTCTTACATTTTTCAAAGATAAAGTGTTGCTTGTCTAGGGAGAACAACAGAAAAAGGATAGTGAGGCAGACAGACAGACAGACAGATGATAGATAGGTGAATGACAGATGGATTGACAGACGAACAGACAGAAGAACAGATGGATAGACGGGCGGACGGATGGACAGATAGATAAACGACAGATAGATAGACAAAGAAATAGATGAATGACAGACAGACAGACAGACAGAGACAGATAGATAGATAGATAGATAGATAGATAGATAGATAGATAGATAGATAGATAGATAGATAGATAGATAGATAGATAGATAGATAAACAGATGGATAGACAGAAAGAAGACAGACAGATAGATAGATAGATAGATAGATAGATAGATAGATAGATAGATAGATAGATAGATAGATAGATAGATAGATAGATGGATAGACAGACAGACAGACAGATAGATAGATAGATAGATAGACAGAAAGAAGACAGACAGACAGACAAACAAACAGAGAGACAGACAGAGAGACAGATAGATAAATGAATAGATAGATAGACAGACAGATAGATAGATAGATAGATAGATAGATAGATAGATAGATAGATAGATAGATAGATAGATAGATAGATAGATAGATAGATAGATGGATAGACAGAAAGAAGACAGACAGACAGAGAGACAGATAGATAGATTAAAACTAGATAGAACAATAGAACAATAGATAGATAGATACATAGATAGATAGATAGATAGATAGATGACAGACAGAAAGAAATAGATGAACGACAGACAGATAGATAGATAAACAACAGATGATAGACAGAAAAAATAGATAGATGAATGACAGATAGACAGACAGATAGATAAACGACAGACAGACAGACAGATAGATAGATAGATAGATAGATAAACAACAGATGGATAGACAGACAGACAGACAGATAGATAGATAGATAGATAGATAGATAGATAGATAGATAGATAGATAGATAGATAGATAGATAGATAGATAGATAGAACAATAGAACGATAGATAGATAGATAAATAGATGACAGACAGAAAGAAATAGATGAACGACAGACAGATAGATAGATAAACAACTGATGATAGACAGAAAAAATAGATAGATGAATGACAGATAGACAGACAGATAGATAAACGACAGACAGACAGACAGACAGATAGATAGATAGATAGATAGATAGATAGATAGATAGATAGATAGATAGATAGATAGATAGATAAACAACAGATGGATAGACAGAAAGAAGACAGAAAGACAGACAGACAGACAGATAGACAGGTGTCTGACAGATAATCCAAAACTACATTTTAAAATGCACAATGACAGAGAGATGGAAATGTGATATAGAACTCAACATACAAAAAACAGACGAAAGAAGCAGCTGGTATGAAGCAGTGGGTGTTGATAAGTAAAAGTAATAGGTCATTTAAAACGTGCGATGTTCTTGTGAAAGTGGGAGGCAGCACGCTAAAACATCCAACTTCGTATCTTTCACAACAGGAGATTGTAGCTGACATCCCTGCATGTGCCCCAGCGGAGTCCTCGCACCGCACTTCTCTTTGTCTGACACTGTCGCCCGGCAACCGAGGGGCACGTGGCTGTACCCTGGTGCTATCCTGGAGCAATTTGCGGCTGTCGCATCTGGACTAGGCCTCATTAGAACTGTGAAGAGACCTCTATATTATGAAACACACTGTTTATTACAAACATAATGAGAGCAGCTAACAGTTTATACTACAGTTTAACCGGATGAAGAAAATTAATTTCATTTGATCACACCTATCAATGGATTAAAATTACAATTAATTAAATAAATTACAATTAATGTTATGTGCTTTTGGCAATTAATGCAATGACATGTCAAGTTTTAAACTACTTTTCATTAATACTAATATTACTACTACTACTACTACTACTACTAAATAATAATAATAATAATAATAATAATAATAATAATAATATTAATATTATTATTATTATTATTATTATTATTATTATTAAGCATGCATTTATTATTATTATTATTATTATTATTATTATTATTATTATTATTATTATCTTCTTCTTCTTCTTCTTCTTCAAAATAAACCCGAATGCGTTAAAACATAAATGCATTGCAAAATCAATATGAAATCCAAACGAACCCTATTTACTTTCTAAACACATTCCTGGTCTTATTGTGCATGACTCGGGTGTTATTCCTTGTTGAGCTTTAATGATAATTAAATTGCACCATACAATCATTTCAGATGACTTTATGTTTGGCAAATGTTTCATTTGGATTAGATTTATAAAGCCATTTAGAGGGCTTTATAGAATAAAGCATGCTTAAGCCTACTTTGAAGAATAATGCAGCCTCTTTTATGTCAAATTAGGTAAATGTGTAAACACACTTAGCGGTGTTAATTAATCTCAAAAGTCAACACATTACTTTTGGCAGCCCTAGGTCCTATTTTACAGGGTTCAACATGAGCTAATGCTAATAGATGGTATGTCAGCTTGATATATCTTATGTGTGTACATGGCTGCACAGCTGTATGATCCTGTGACGCATAAGGTTGTGCCAGTGCATGAATTAGACCTCACACATGCCTCAGAGGTGATGCATGTCATCATATCGCTGCTTAATATGCAGAGACAACTATAAGTAAGCCATTTGTTCCTTTATACCACTTTTGAGCATCACAACTGGCCAGATATACAGTATAGCTGATGAGCTCTTGGAAGAACACTAAACTAGATTGCATTCAAAAGAGCTACAGACGTAAATATGATGAGATGAGGTTGACCTTCAGACATAATCTGTAAGAAAATCCCTATTAATCTCTGCTGAACAATTTGCCTGTTAATCTTAGCTCTGGGAAACAAAAATGACACTACAATGATATTTTATTGACACTTCAGTCATTACAATGGCAACCAGTGTAAGGACAAACTGAATACTGACTACACTGCCTGAAGAATCAGATCTGATTTCATTACTTGCAAAACGACAATGCAGAAAGTCTTAAAGACTGGATCTGATAAAAATGATCAAAATAGGCAGCAGTGCATGTGGACAAAGCATAAAAGCATCTATACTACCACCAACAAAGTTTAGGTTCTGTAAGATTTTTAAGGTTTGATTTTTGTAAGGTTTTTAAAACGTCTCTCACACTCACCTAGGCTGGATTTATTTGATCACACCTACACAAAAACAGTAATATTGTAATTATTATTATTATTATTTAAAATAACTGTTTTCTATTTAAATATATTGGAGAATTTTGTTTATTTATTTAGCAGCCATAACTCAGTCTTCAGTACAGAACCTTGTTTCAACAACAGGAAAATAAAATAAAATAAAATAAAATAAAATAAAATAAAATAAAATAAAATAAAATAAAATAAAATAAAATAAAATAAAATAAAATAAAATAAAAGCAACATTTTTTGTTTCTATATTTTATCTGTTTTTTTTTTTTTATAATTTATTCGATTCTGTTAAAAAATTATTTGATGAATAAAGATTAAAAGAACATTTGTTTGAAAAGGAAATAATAATACAAATAATGCAAATAATAATAATAATAATAATAATAATAATAATAATAATAATAATAATAATTATTATTATTATTATTATTATTATTATTATTATTATTATTATTATTATTATTATTATAAATGTCTTTCCTGTTACTTTTGGTCAATTTAAAGTGTCCTTGCTGGACACATTTATTTTTCTTTCTTTCTTCCGTTCTTTCGTTCTTTCTTTCTTTTTCTTTCTTTCTTTTTCTTCCTCTTTCTCTCTTTTTTTCTTTCTCTCTTTCTTTCTTTCTTTCTTTCTAGTTTAAGCATTGTTAAACAAAGCTGGCTTCTGTTGCTCCATTTATTTATTTTTTTCTTTTGTAAAATCATATAATTATTTCCTCATGGGTGTATGATAATTATATTTCCTCTATGATTCATCAATTAATAAGTCTGCTAGGTGGGATAAATAGAGAGTATAAATAACATGAGTTATTATGCTATTATTTACTCCAAAAGGCTGTGACTTTCATTGTTTTTGTGCAACACAAAATAATAAGTTTAAAAGAATATTTATGCTGCCATTTTCTATATCATGAAAGAAGAAAAAAACACCATAAAAAAGTATACAATTAGTGTATACAACTCATAGCCTATATTATAGACTTCTGAACCAAAATAATAGCATTATGTGAGAAAGAGAAATTTAAGTTTTTCACTCACTGAAAATAACTGACAGTTGGTCACTTTAATTAGATGAAAAAAAAAAAAAAAAAAAAAACACCTGTGTTTTAACTCTTAGGACATTTGCGTCAGATATAATTCAAAGAGTATAAGAAATTTGAGTGTATTCTTGGCTATTGGCCTGGAAGGCAGATGAAAGCGCCGAACAAGCAAACAATGAACGGATATGAGGCGCATGTTTTAATCACCACAAAGAGAGAAAAAGTAAGAGTTTGTCATCTGGTTTGCATTTTCCAATTGCAAAAAAAAAAAAAAAAGAAAAAAAAAAAAAAGTAAAAATAACTACAAAGACATTTATTAGGCCTCTGTTAAGAACTGTTACACACAAATGAGGAGTTATTTTTGCATATGTTTTGAAAGCTTTATTTGGTCTGAGAAAATCACAGACTCGCTCATTTAATCACATAAAATGACATCAGCTTATTTGACCGACAGTGCTAAAACAGCCAAGAATAACCATTTCAATTTGCTTATGTACATGTACCACCTGTAACCCTTCTTCTGTTCACCTTAAAGGAACAGTGCAGCCAACAAAGAAAGAAAAAAAAAAAAAAAAAAGACTTACCCTCATTTCATTCTAAACAAATATGATTCTTTTTTTCCTGTGGAACAATGAAACCATATACTGGAGAAAGACTCTATAAGCATCACAAAGCAATTCACATGACTTGTATGATAGCATATGATAGCTTTGCGTGACAAAGAATACAGTCACTTGGCATGAGAGTTTAAAGCTGCGGTTAAGGGAAACAAACAAACATGAGAGAGAATAATTTGCGAGTAATCTGTTTTTTTTTTTTTAACTGAGCAACTTTAAGCATGAGGAAGTAATTGAATTCTTGACATTGACGGGTTTCAGTTAACATGATGGTACGTTGTGGGTCAGACGAGAGGTACCTAAACTGACAGAAATATAGATGGATCAGATAACCAAACTCCCTGGAGTAAATGTTTAAAAGACATTTAGGCCCTTGAGAGGTGAAACATGATGATTTTACTCATATGGTGATAATACATATTAGGTGAAACTGACATAGAAGTGCATTGGAAAAGGAAAACCCAGAAATTACAGTTCTGTTACTCACCCTCATGTAATTCCAAACCCGTATGACTAACTTTCTTTCGTAAAACACAAAAAATACGTTTAGCAAAATGTTTAAGTTGCACTATTCCATAAAATAAAATGTGAACAGAAGCTGTCAGGCTCCAGAAATTATACACTCCCAGTCAAAAGTATGACATAATTAAGTTTTTTAAAATATTTTTGAAAGAAGTTTCTTATGCTCACCAAGATTTTAAGTACAATAGAGTAAAACTGAAATATTATTGCAATTCAAAACCTAAAACTTTATTTTTTACCCTTTTTAACCCTTTTTTTTTAATTTAACAAATTGAATGAATTAATAATAATAATTATTATTATTATTATTATTATTATTATTATTATTATTATTATTATTATTATTATTATTATTACGCATTACTAATGGTTCTTATTATTTGTGTGGAAGCTGGCTTTTTTCACAAATCCTGATGGACAGAAATTTTACCCAGATGAGTATATGCATGAACTTGCACAGATATACCGTTGAAACCAAATATGCGATACCTCATAATTATATGAAACCAACAGAACAACAACAACAACAACAACACGCCTGCTACAATTTACCCCTGCAGCGTGTCCTGAGGGTAGACATGTAAAATGCCATTTCAGTTCCAATGAAATTGGTCTACAAAGCGAATGAAAAGATTAATGAATTAATTAATGAACCTCTTCAAACAGGAGCTTCCAGTTAGTGAGCTCAGAGGATTCCCAGAGGACATACTATGACAAGGAAAACTAATTCAGTGCTGTCTCACACAGGATCTGACAAATAATCCAGAAGGGCTATGTTTGGAACAGCATGCTAACATAATACTCGAAAACCAGTTTATATTGTATGTTTATTGTGCATAATATGCCAAATTCCTATATCCTACAATGATATCCTTATGATTCCCAGGGGCAAACACACAGGATGTAATCTCAGTTGCAACTGTATGCTTTTCCACAAAAAATATTAAGCATCACAATTGTTTTTTTAACACCGAATAATAAAAAAAATGTTTCTTGAGGAGCAAATCAAATTAGAATGATTTCTGAAGGATCATGTGACACTGAGACTGGATTAATGATGCTGAAAATTCAGCTTTGATCACAGGAATAAATTACATTTTAAAATATATTACAATAAAAAGATTACACTTTTAAATTGAAATAATATTTACATTTTTTTTACTGCATTATTTTATTTATTTATTTTTGTAATTAAATAAATTTAATGAGCATAAGAAACAGCCCTGACTCTTAAATGGTAGTATAGTGCTGTGCATTATGCAGTAAGCTGGTATTACATTCTACACTGAATCAAAGAAACTTTTTCTCAAAAATACCGGATGGCACATTCACAGGGAGAAAAAAAAAAAAAAAAAAAACAAGCGGAGAAAAAGTACTGCAAGAGAAAAACTGCAGTTCTTTCAGGTGGCATTCATCAGAGTAGTTGCAGATGGCATCGCTGTGGATGGTACAACAGCACAGAAGTGACAGCTTACTGCTGAATCATGGAAAATGTCACAGTAGGTGCCTATAGCATTTTGCTTTAATAAATCTGCCTATAGCTTTTGGACAGATTTGGCTCATTGCCAGCTCATATAATCATTCAAAAGTGCCTGATTTGGTGGCTATGAGGCAATAGGCTGATACAGTTCAAGGGATGCTATTAGCCACAGCATGAATTTCATCCACCAGGTTTTAATTACAGTTCATTAGGCCAACCCCTAACCGTTTCTCATTGCCAAGAATACAAAATTCAACTGATGTGAGTCACATTTAATGGTAATTTATTATTTATATAGTATTATAATACTGAGTCATATTTCAAATCAGTTTATTTTTATTTTTTTAAAGATATAACTTGCATTCATTTTATGTGCTTTTGTCATTTCTATGTATGTATGATTTTTTTTTTTTTTTTTTTTTGGTTGTTTTTATTTCAGTTTTAGTCATTTTAGCTTTAACTTAGTTTCATCTTAATTCATTTTTTTTCCAAGTTAGTTTATTCAGTTACAACAAAAGTTTAATAGATTTAATGTTACAAAACTAAACTAACTAGACTGTGGCTCATCCAATTAGAGTTTAAGCCCGCAACTTGCAGTTTTACAAGTATCATTTTGATATGACAGAAGTTAACTGTATAGCTTACGGTTTAAAAAAAAATTACTGGGTTTTAAAGGCCTTGATTTAAGTCTGTAGACTGCACTGCAGACTCTTACTAAACACAGACATCTATTAATTTATTTTGGAGCATTCACCCAGGTACCTACAATGGTACGGTTTTAAAATTAGACCAAAGGAAACTTTCAGGTCTCTCTTTTGGGACACCTATTTGCGGGATAACAGAATATGTAACAGTAACAGATGCATTTGAAGCCACTATAAAATAGCAGCTTTCTATATTAACATTGCTTACCAATCATAAACAACCTCATAACAAAAAGTTTAGGACACGTCCTTCTCTAGCAAAGAAACATGGAGTAATTTTAAAATGCACTCTAACTGGAAAACAGCACAAAGCAGTTTTGCCCACTGCAATGACCTGCAGCAGAGGTCAGAGGTCAGAGTTGTTGAATGTGTAGCTACTATGAATTATTTTGTTGACTAAAATCAGCTTTGGAAGCAAAACAAAAACAAAACACTCCCAAGAACCACTGCCAAAACTTGTTGTATCAAAATCTGCTGTGATTAATCTATCAGGGACACTTTCCAGCAATGCAAAATGCATATTAGCAGAGTGTTTATTGTGTTATATGCCATTATTTTATTATATATTTTTATGCTTTTGCATAAAATAGCAATGTGATTTTATAAATAACAGCCCAAATTGTTCAGATTACTGATTAGAGATGTATTTCAATTAGGTCGTCAAATGAAAAGTCTTGTTTTCCAGTCTGGCTTCCTAATAAACATGGAACACATGCATATTGTTCTCTTGTTTCTATCATAAGTTACTTTGGACAAAATTGCTACATGCATAATTGTAAGCTACTGGACACAAACAGACGACATGCTGTGTCTTATATGTGGGTCAAAGACGAGACGTCCTATTTTGGTGTCTGCATCAAATTAAACTTGAAAAAGTGATTATATAAAGTGCAAGTGAAGTGTTCAGATAACTTTTTTTGAAAACATATGGGTGAAATAATGTTCCATCACCATTCAACGTATATTTATGTAAAAATTAAACAGCATACTTGTCTGACTTGTACTTTCTGAAAAAGTGATCATGCAAAATTTTATTTTATTTTAAATAATTAAAAATTCTTGCTAACAAATGAGTGAAATCTAAAGGTTTGAAAGATGTTTGCCAAGATCGTTAGAGATTTTAAATTACATGCAATTAGTATTTTGGGAGCTGCACTGCAATCTTTAAATAGTCTTTTAATTACATTTAATGATTCTCGTTTCAAATATGCTTGACAAGATTTTTTGGTATATAAACTCTTGTTACACTAAATGATATTTTAGTGGGTGTCTTTTGTAAATCATTGTGGTAAAAACATGATTTTTTACACAGAAAAAATATAAAGTTTGCATTGTAATATACAGAAAAAAAAATGTATTAAACATTTTTATTTTGGATGCTTTAAAACACTTTTTCATCGTTTGGCCCATGTATATGCATTATATAAAACTACAGCCTTATAAAAGTTAAAGCAGCAAATATAAAAGTTAATTTCTTACATTAATATGCATACATGCATACTTGCATGAATAAACAGACAATTTGGAGCGTCTTATCTTATCAGCAGATTTCAGAATTGTGTAGGCAGGTTTTCTTGGCCAGATGGATGTTCAAAAAGATCTAAAATTGTACTGGGACTTATACTCACCCAGACATGACGGGTTGAAAATTTATGAGGCTCTTGGTAATTAGTGGAAGAACAGGGGATACTGGAGTTTCTGACACAGACTTATGGTCCCAGATCGCCTGGGGTGCTTTTTGAATATTATACACATTGTACATCCCAAATTAGCACCGTGGACTTTTGTAAAGACAGCTATGTTGTATAAAACAGGAAGAAAACAGGTTAGAGGGTGATGGCTGCTTCATTTTGCCTTGGTTGAATGCTAATGGATTGAATGGGGGTTACAATTTAGCTCTCAGCTGTGCATCACACACACTCTTTCAACCATAAGTAGCAAATGTACCATTATGTACCATAAGTACCAAAAAGCCATTAAGTCCTCTATTTGACAGCCTGGCTCATCTGACGCACAACATGCGCCAAACAATGTTAAACTCTATGTGAAACCAATTGAAACAGGACATTCACTGAGAATCAGAAACGCACGGTGGGACGTGATTTTATCTATCGGGAATTAATCGGATTGGGTAAAATGGAGAGACTGAAAAGTACAAAATGTCCTCTGAGAAAGATGTATTAAACAAAAGTTGTGGTGAAACTCTTATAACTTCTGTCAACTCCGAAGATACTAGAACTACTTCACAGAGTACTCTGTGTACTGGCACTTTTGCATTAATAAAAAATGCAGAACAAGATAATGAAATATTATGAAGAAAATCATTTTTTTTTTTTTATCTGGAAAAATTACAACGATAAATCATGCACAATAAGATAAGGAACTTTACGTCTAGAGCATGTATTTTCCATTAGATAAAAGAAAAATAAAACTCCATTTCATACTTTTAAAGGAATAATTCACCAAAAAAATGAATATTTGCTAAAAAAAAAATATATATATATATATATATATATATATATATATATATATATATATATATATATACACTCCTCCGCTTCTTTATGCGAACAGATTTTGAGAAATAGAATTCCATCACTTGCTCATCAACTGACCCTCTGCAATCAATGGGTGCCGTCAGAATGAGAGTCCAAACAGCTGATAAAAACATCACAATAATCCACAAGTAATTCACACCACTCCAGTCCATCAATTAATGTTTTGCAAAGCAAAAAGCTGTGTGTTTGTAAGAAATAAATCCATTATTAAGATGCTTTTAATTTAAACCATTGCTTCCAGCTAAAATACAAGTCCTCTATCCATAATAATGCTTCCTTCAGTGAAAAAGTCACTTAGTCTGAATTAGTCTGCATGGATCAAGCACCGTTTACAAGCAAAAAAACAGTTCTAAACAAACCTGGAGTGGTGTAGATTACGTGTGGATTATTGTGATGTTTTTATCAGCTGTTTGGACTCTCATTCTGACGGCACCCATTCACTGCAGTGGATCCATTGGTGAGCAAGTGATGTGATGATACATTTCTCACAATCTGTTCCCCTAAAGAAACAATATCATCCACATCTTGGATGGCCTACAAGTGAGTACATTTTCATCAAAATTCATTTTTGGATGAACTATTTTTTATTAACCCTCAAAGAAGTATTGAGTAACCACTTAGGTTGAAATGTCCACAGTAGCATGACGTCAGTTGAAATGAACTGATGTGTCAGAGGCAAAGAAAATGACTATGATTTGAGGAAATAGCACAAGAAAAAAAACAATGGTCACAGCTCTGATGAATCACTCAAAATAACACCGGGAACATGCATTAGGAAGGTAAAAGAGTCAAATGTTGATTTCCAAAGGCATATTATTTCTATTTTCATCATGCATGCTTAAGATAAATGTTCAAATATAGTGCAAAAAATGACTGCCAGTGCTTACTCTCTTGAAGGAGAAGTCCACTTCCGGAACAAAAATTTACAGATAATGTACTCACCCCCTTGTCATCCAAGATGTTCATATCTTTCTTTCTTCAGTCGTAAAGAAATTAGGTTTTTTGAGGAAAACATTTCAGCATTTGTCTCCATATAATGGACTGATATGGTCCCCCGATTATGAACTTCCAAAATGCAGTTTAAAAATGCATCTTGAAACGATCACAGAAACGGTTGTAAATGATCCCAGCCGAGGAAGAAGGGTCTTATCTAGTGAAACGATTGGTTATTTTCATTAAAAAAATAATACAATTTCTATATTTTTTAGTCTCAAATGCTCATCTTGTCTTACTCTCCCTGAGCTTTTTTTTCAGGTTCATGACAGTCAGGGTATATCGAAAAACTCCCATCTCATGTTCTCTCTCAACTTTAAAATCGTCCTATATCGTTTTACCTTTTTTGTTAAGGGTGTTTGATCTTCTTTGCATGTTCACTTTGCATAGACTGGGTTGGTACTTCTGCAGCGATGTAGGATGACTTTGAAATGATTTTTGAAGATGAAGGAGAAAATACGATTGGAGGTTTTCAACATACCCTAACTATCTTGAGCCAGAATACACAGAGTTCAGGCAGAGTAAGACAAGACAAGCATTTGAGATTAAAAAGTATTTAAATTGCATTATTTTTATGAAAATAACCAATCGTTTTGCTAGATAAGACCCTTCTTCTTCAGCTGGGATCGTTTACATCACCTTTTTGGGATTGTTTGAAGCCACATTTAAACTGCATTTTGGAAGTTCAAACTCGGGGCACCATAGCAGTCCACTATATGGAGAAAAATGCTTAAATGTTTTCCTCAAAAAACAATTTCTTTACGACTGAATAAAGAAAGACATGAACATCTTGGATGACAAGGAGGTGAGTACATTATCTGTAACTCTTTGTTCTGGAAGTGGACTTCTCCATTAAAAATAAAGGTTACAAAAGAGGGTTTTCACAGCAATTCCACACTGTAGAAGAACAATTTAGGGTTCCTCAAAGAACCTTTTTTTATTCTTAGTGCGAAGAACATTTTAATAAGCTACAGAACCTTTTTCCACTATAAAATACCTTGTGGAATGGAAAGATTACATTGATGTTAAAGGTTCTCCATTGAAGCATTCATGCCAAACCGTTATTTTTAAGAGTGTATCAGCAGAATGACCTCATAATCTAACCCGTCACGTTACTTTTGACGACCCCTCACCACAGTGCTAAAAGATTCGCTGCAGTCATTACACAAGCTAATTAGTTTGAATCAAAGCAGATTACCACACGGCAAACCTCTCATCTTCAACCCCCACCGGCCCATCAGACAGATCAAACACTTCTCATTTACAAGGTTTTGCTGATGAACCAAAGGTGAGCCATATCCAAGAGGGGCTACGTTCTCATTTTCATGCCAATATGCACTACCACACACATGCACACACATGCACGCACTCACCATCTAATGAAGGCAACGCGTCGACTCTTGGGAATTGCCATCTGTCGCTGTTCACCTGCAAATTTCCTGTATCATCTGTGTATGTAAACAATTTTGTGTGTAAACATAAGGCTTGTATGTAAACATACTTAAAATGTGTGACAGTTTGCATTAGTGTTCAGGTAACTCATTGTAATTATAAACACTGTTATTGTTTTTGCTGCTGTAATCATATTAACCGTGTGACATTGATGCTGTAATGTCAGGAATAAAATGCTAAAATAAAATACCTTTCAGTAAATTTGCTGCCTAAAGAACCATCCTACCAGGAGAGGACGTTTTTTATTAGTTGTGACTCTGCAATATGACCGGTTAACCAACGAGTCATTTTTGCTAAAAATCAATGTTGCTGTTATAATGACTTTCCTCTCTGCAGCGAAGCATTAAATGAGAAGGATTAATTTAATTTAAAAATAATGGTCTTGATGGGATTTTTAGTCCTTTGAGAGCAAGAGTTTATGTATGTGTCTCAAAAATTTCCATACAATGCCTTTTAAAATGTATTATGGAAATCACTGTTGGCTTAACTACTGTATGCAGGAATAACAATTTAAAAGTGTATGTATGTATGAATGTATGTATGTATGTATGACATTAAAAAACACTTTTTTTTTTTTTTTTTTTGCAACATGTAAAAAAAAAAAAAAAAATACCATAAAATGAAGTCTGAAATTCCATCTTAGCATTAGACGCAAACCATATATGCACACATATCCACTCCCTGCTTATGGCATTTCATACCCTAAAACTATTCCCATTAAATATAGGCTTAGTTAATCACAATTGTAAATGGAGACCAGGCTTTGCACAGCAGTGGCTCCATCTGAACACTCAAATATGGATTTTCCTCCCACATGTTTGACGCAGTAGATTCACTTGCATTTAGTTCCTCAGTGTGCCCCAAGTTATTGCACTTAGAGGCATTATACAAAATTACACTCTAAAATCACTTAGACTTTAAAATTCACAATACATTGGCAGGACACAAGAAACGTCACACAGATATTTTCAAAAACAGTTTGTGACCACTGACGCCAGACTCAAAAAAAAAAAAAAAAAAAAAAACTAATAACTACAGAAAAGCAGAAAAAGTTAAATGCATGATGTATTCTTTCCTCTAGAAAATTTACACTCTTTTGTGATCATCACATACTGCTGCTGTGTAAATTGCAAGGAAATGTGGCATAATTTGTTTGACGAGGCAAACAATGTCTTGTAACACCAGGAGAATTTTTCTCTTGTGTCACAGAACAGTTGCCACATCAACTAGAATGGGTGCTCAGTGGTGCAGATATTTCCCACAATTAAATTCATTTATTCAGCTATAGGCCTGGAGGTAAAGGAATGAATGAACGAAAAATGAATGAACAAATCTTTTAATGAGTCTTTTTTGTTCATAGCCTCAAATGTGCAATGGCAATTCATTTTCTTAATTAAAGAAATAATTTTAAATATTATTTTCATATTTAAACATTATTTTGAATATATTTGTGGTGCTTGGTAAGTCAAGCATCATTATTAAATTTTACTTATAATTAGGGTTGAGGATATGTTTCCTGTGAGTTTTAATAGACTTATGATTTTCATCTAATTTCATCTCCCTAGATAAGCAATGTATTAATAACTACAAATTTCATACAAAAAAAAAAACACCTGGGTAACAACTCCCCGGTACATCTTAATAACTCACTAAAAAACGATCAGAACAAAAACTGACAACATCATATTAACCTCATTGCAAGCACATTGCAATGCTCTAAAACTAGTCAGAACTTTACAACTGTAATGTTGTGGTGGGTTGCCAAGGAATTGCTATGTGAATACAAAATGTTCTGACTTGTTTTTAGAGCATTACTGTGCAAATTCTATGATGTTGTCAAAACACCTAACCCCTCAGTAATCCCAGACAACATCACAGCATTTGTATAACAATGCTCTAAAAACTAGCCAAAACATTTTGTATTTACATAGCAATGCCTTGGAAACCCATCACAACATCATACTTTAGCAACTGCTGTAAAAAAAATAGTCAAAACACCTTAGTATTCACATAGCAACACCTTAGCAACCTCTACAATATCAAAGCAAATGCATAGCAATGCTCTAAAAACTAGCCAGAAATGTTATGTTCGCATAGCAATGCTTTGGCAACCCAAGACAACATCATAGCATTTGCATAGCAATGCTCTAAAAAAGTAATCTAACATTTTGTATTTGCAGAGCAACTCCTTAGCAACCCACCACAACATTATTGCAACATTGTAAAAACTAGTCAGAAAACCTAAGCATTCACATAGCAACACCTTGGCAACCCACCACAACCTCAAAGCACAGCAGACGTCTAAAAACTAGTCAGAACATTTGTATTCATTTAGCAATGCCTTGGCAAAATCCACCACAACATCATACAATAGCAACTGCTGTAAACAAAAAACAAACAAACAAAAAGTAGTACGAACACCTTAGTATTCACATAGGAATGCCTTGGCAACCCCAGACAGCATCATACAGTAGCAAATGCTATAAAATAGTCAGACACAAACCTTACATTTACATAGCAACACCTTGGAAACCTCCACAACATCAAAGCAAATGCACAGAATGCTCTAAAAACTAGCCAGAAATTTAACATTCGCATAACAACGCCTTGGCAACCCCTGACAACATTTGCATAACAGTGCTCTAATAACTAGTCTGAACATTGTTGTGGCAATCCACCACAACATTATAGCAACACTGTAAAAACTAGTCAGTACATTTTAGCATTCACATAGCAACACCCTGGCAACCCACCTAAACCTCAAAGAGACTGCACAGCAAAGCTCTAAAAGATAGTCAAACTTTTATATTCATCATAGCAATGCTTTGGCAACAACAGAAAACATCATATCATTTGCACAGCAATGCTGTAAAAACTAGTCTGAACATTTTGCATTCACATAGCAACACCTTGGCAACCCACTACAGCATCATACAGTAGCAAGTGCTGTAAAATCTAGTCAGAACACCTTAATATACACACAGCAACACAAGTGCATCGCAGTGCTCTAAAAACTAGCCAGAAATTTGGCATTCAAATAGCAACACCTTGGCAGCCAAAGCTAACGCCAAAGGATTTGCATAACAATGCTCTAAAAAGTAGTTTAACATTTTGTATTTGCATAGCAACTCCTTAGCAACCCACCACAACATTATAGCAACACTGTAAAAACTAGCCAGAAATTCACATAGCCACACCTTGGCAACACACCACAACTTCAAAGCAAATACAATTCTATAAAAACTAGCCAGAAATTTAACGACCTGGCAACCTCTGACAACATAATAGTGTTTGCATAACAATGCTCTAAATGCTAGTCTGAACATTTTGTATTCACATAGCAACGCCTTAGAAACCCAAGACAACCTTATAGCATTTGCATTCGTGTAGCAACACCTTGGCAACCCACCACAACGTCATACAGTAACAAGTGCTGTAAAATCTAGTCAGAACACCTTAGCATTTACATAGCAACACCTTAGCAACCTCCACAACATTAAAGCAAATGCATAGCAATGCTCTAAAAAGACAAAACATTTTAGCATTTGCATAGCAACGCCTTGGCAACCCTTTTTTAAAAAAAACATGCAAATACAAAAATCTTATAGACCGCTCTATTTTTTATAGTTTTGCTCTCCTCTGCTGTAACAGTAAAATGTTTTCACTGCAATGCGGTTAAACATGCATTTTAGAGAAAAATTCATGGTGTTAATAATATAGGCCCTTTTATCATCTATGGAATACCTCTCTTGAATTATTTAAAATACAGGACGTGTCCAATTTATTCCAATTTTATCTCAGCGGAATCTTAATATTTAATACACCACATTCACCAGTGCCAAAATCCCAGCACTGTGATGTACTTTCTGTCGACGCAGATGAAGCTCCTCAGTCTGATAGTGATACCCAGCGTTCAGTAATACTTAATGGCAAAACTGCCTTTTTTATTCCCAGTGATATTGATAATACAGATGCAGCGATATTGTAGTGGTAATCTGGATGGCAGGCAAGTTTTTGATGGGTTTTTGATTTACTAAGCACTACTCATTACAGCTCTAAGGACAGCGTGATCTTCTTTTGTAAACACTCCACTAATGGCTGCCGTCCAATGTAAATCAATGTCAAGTCGTGACAAGGAAAGTCGCATGGCCGGGCTCTACTGAAGCAAAGTTTATAACAGCTCCCTGTAAATAAACTCATCGCAGGAACAGGTTATTTGGAAAAGGGGCAACCTGCTTCTTTTTTCCCATTCAGATTTTCACATTTGTGGAGGTTAAGGTTATGGAAGGACACAGGCAAACGTGAAGTTGTATTGCCAGCTTTGAAATAACCTCAATTTGACACAGTGAACAATGAATCAGGGCAAAAATCCATCAGGAGGATGGGAGTCTGTTGTGCAACCAAAGTCAAGCCTCTAAAATTGCTCGTATTCTTTCAATTAGCTCAAGGCCAGACATCATGTCAGCGTGTTACCACGGGTCAACTCACATTTGAAATGGTGATCCCAAGATACTCCTATCATCTCCTTAAACATTCTCACTGCATTTAGGCAGCTTCACTGAGAAATGTTTCAGTTCTGCTCCAAAACCTTGTTAGCTGCTGATCCAGACAGCTTATTAAGGCATCACTGGCACACTACCAAAGTGAAGATTGATCTAAAAGATACTGAATGATCTAATAATAATAATAATAATAATAATAATAATAATAATAATAAATTAAGGAATTATTTGTTTTCATTAATAAAAACATTAAACACATTTGTATATATATATAGTTATATATAGTTATATATATAGAGTTTGCCTAATAAATGTGTGTGTACTGTGTGCAGTTATGTATATATAAATACAAACACATTCAGGTACATATATAAGAAATATTCACAAGTATATGTATTTATTGTAATTTTTATATAATTTATATTATATATAAATAAAAAAAAAATTAAATCGCGATTAATCGTTTGACAGCCCTAGAAAAAATATTTACATTCTCATATTTATATTAAGAAATATGATAACACTTTACTATAGGGACCAATTCACATTGTTAACTAGCTACTTATTAGCATGCATATTACTAGCATATTGGCTGTTTATTAGTACATATAAAGCCCATATTCTGCATGACCATATTCTGCATCCCTATTCCTACCCAATACCTAACTTAACAACTACCTTACTGACTATAAACAAGCAGGAAATTAGGAGTTTACTGGGTCAAAAATTGTAGTTAATGGTTTGTTATTAGCGAGAATTGGATTTTAAAATAAAATGTGACCAAAATTATTTATTTGCATTAATAAAGCATGAAACAATCACTTATTTAATTAAAAAAAGTTATATGTTCATATATATATATAATAATAATAATAATAAATATAAAATAAATTAATTATTTACAAATGAATTACAATAAATATTGACCATTTTTAATCACTCCGTCACTGATACTATCACTGGGGAAAAAAAAAAAAAAAACTGCATATATCATCCATATATATATATATATATATATATATATATATATAAGTCGTTCCCGGAATGTATTGCAATGAAAACATCAAAGACAGGAGACATAATGAGGAAAAATTATTACAAATATGCATATTTTTTAAATCAAGAATGAAAATTACTATAATATTAATATTATAGTAATTTTCATTCTTGATTTAAAAAATATGCATATTTGTAATATTAATTTAATATTAATTATTATATTGATCATTAAAGTTAATTCATAGTTTATTAACTAATGTTATCAGAAAATACTTTAAAATTGAAAAATGTATTAGTGATAGTAAATGTTGAATTAACACACTCTAACAAGGAACAATACTTATATAGATTTCATTAATCTTAGTGTTACAAATGTAGTCTTATTGTAGAGTAAGTATACTTCCCAATGTTCAAGTCATGGTAATGGCTTTGGTTTAGAGTGAGAATTTCCATGGTGGGATGGGTGGAGGTTAGCGTGGTTAGCGTATTTGGTTAGCGTGAGAGGAGTTGACAGTACTATCTATCTATCTGTCTGGCAGGGCTGCTAACTTTCACATACTCAGCATGACTCAACTAACACTGTTCTCACGCTCTTTCATGCCACACATCCAATTTCTCACGCAGTCAAAAGCACCCTCATTAAAACATTAGCAAATCAGATTTGGTAAAGGCTCCAGTGTATGTGCTCTGGAAAGCGTCAAAAGTTTCTACTTACAATGTGTTTTTATAACATTGATCACTGTAGCCAATCACAGACTTATCTGTTGACTGAACACCTGTGATTGGCCATTGTGTTATAGTTAGTCAGAAGTCACTCCCCTCTAAATGCCAAATTTTTTCCTGCACACTTGCAAATCCTCGCATTGTAACAGTAAGTGTAGACACAATGTAAATAAGAGCTTCACTGATTGTTTGTTGTTTATTTGGATTCCCATTAGATTCCACAAAGTGGTTGCTACACTCAAAAAAATGCTGGTTTATTTTTTTTAACCCAAATGCTGGGTGCAAATTGTCGGGTCATTTTATTGGGTTATTTTTAAAATTTTTACCCAGGTGCTGTTTTTTTTTTTTTTGCTGGGTTCAAATTGTTGGGTCATTTTATTGTTTTTTTTTGTTTGTTTGTTTTACCCAGGTGCTGGGTAGTTTTTTCTGTAACTAAATTGCTGGGTCATTTTTAACGCTGGGTTATTTTTTTGTACCCAAACACTGGGTTAAGCCTGTCTCTGATGAAACAACCCAGCTGCTGAGTTACAGTCAGTCAGAGCGGCGGCTTTTTGAGTCCTCCACAGGAGAGAGCGGTTCTCAGCACCGCTGATTTGCACTTCTTCAGCAAAATAAAGGCTTTTATACATTTTGTTTCATTTATGAAGTCTTTACTGTACTGTAAATTGTATTATTTTTCACAACGTGACATAAGGACGAGATGTCGGTCAGCTGCCAGCAGCGGTTGATTCGCAGGATGGAAACGCCTTTGCATAAAATAAATGGATTTTATTCGTTCAGTTCAATCCAAAAATATGTTCTCTAATGTCAGTACTGTTTGTTTGTGGGCACTTTTTGGCATCTAGTCACGGCATATTTTAGCTACGAGTAAAACGCGAGACCGCGGTCTGAAGTTCGCAGTTAACCTGGTGAACAGCAGCACTTCACCGGCTCAGATTTTGGTGACACACCGGCTTGAGAATTAGCGCTATTTCGATAAAAGGTGATTACAGAGAAGGGTTGAATACACTAAAATTAAAATTCTACTTTTAAATGTTACAAATTTAATATCAAAAATGCTTGTTAAACAAGTTTAAATGTGTGTAATATTGTAAACTATGCTGTATTCACCCAAATAAATGTAATTTGTTTTGTATTTTGTCCATGTGTTCTTGCTTCTTAATCTTTTGATTATTCCTGTTGCCTCTAGTAATTCTTTGTGTGTTTTTATAATTTTCAGTCCATTTTAAACCAGCAATATAATATTTTTTAAACAATAGTTGACTTAACCCAGCACGTTTGGTAAAAACATTTAACCCAAGCAGCTGGGTCAAAATGACCCAGCATATGTTCTGTTCAATATTTACCCAGTGCTGGGTTGCCAGATAATCCGAGCATTTTTTAGAGTGAGGTTTTCCTGGGGTCCACAAACCCATCCAAGACAAACATTCACACAAATAAGTAAAAAAGAATAAAAATGACACTTATCCCATCACATGTATAGTTATTACATGATTATAACAGAACATTGTGAGACTGTGATCAAGTGAAGTGAGTGACATCTTTTCAGCAATTATATGAAACCGTGTCTTTAGCTTAGCAGCATGGTAACCTTTCAGTTAGCATGCTGTGTTAGCATCTGTCTGTGCAAGAAACATCTAAACATGTGCTAGACGGACATCTTCAACTGATGCAATGCATCCTGCCGTCTTTCTCCGAGGCAGTGTGTCAAGCCAGTCAATTCCAGTTTTAAAAATGCATCTCGAGACACCTGTGCTTTGTTCCATTCCATTGCTCTCGTCTAGCTTTTTTTTTTTTTTTTTT